>JAVKSA010000055.1:1790000-1945532 GCA_031876335.1 Hipposideros larvatus
TAGGGGTAGGATTAGGATTAGGGTTAGGGACAGGATTAGGGTTTGGGACATGGTTAGGTTTAGTGTTAGGGTTATAGTTAAGTTTAGGTTTTGTCTGATGCTTAAGTTTAGATTTAGGGACAGGGTTACTGACAGGGTGAGGGTTAGAGTTAAGGGTGGAGAGATGGTAAGGGTCAGACTTAGGTTTAGCGACATTGTTAGGGTTAGGGTTAATATTAGAGTCAGAGTTAAGGTAAGATTAGCGTTATGGTTACAAGCAGATTAGGTTGAGTGATACTGTTAGTGTTAGTGACAGGCTTAGTGTTAGTGTTAGGGTTAGGTTTAGGGACAGTGTTAGGGTTAGGTTTGGAGTTGAGTTTAGTTTTAGGTTTCAATTTAGGGCTGGGGTCAGTGTTAGAGTTAGGGTGGCCTCGGATTATGGAAGGGATAGGGTCAGGCACAGGGATTGGGATATGTTTATGGTTAGGGTTAGGGTTAGAAACAGGATTAAAGTTAGAGTCAGGGTTAGAGACAGGTATGGTTAGGGTTAGGGTCAAGGTACAGGTAAGATTTAGTTTAAGATTAGGACTTTGGGAAGTTTTTGTATGAGGAAGAATTTCACAGAGAAGACACCAGTCTCTGATCTCACTTCCTCGTCATAAATCTTAAAAGAACTTGGAACCCTGGTAACCAGGCAACCACATCATAATGCAGCCCTTTCCCAGCTCACTGTGATGGAGATGCTGGAAATAGTACCATGTTTCCATGATGCGGCCTAGTGGCCTCAGGAACTGGCCTCAGGAAAGCCGAAATGGTGAAACTTCACCCATGTTTTAGACTCTGATTTAGGTCTCACACAAGATTCTTCTGGCCGTTGTTTCAGAGGTCAATAATATAACAGAGGAAGGCCTAGTACAGACCAGGCCAGGTTAGACAACCACGCTGATCTCACACTGACTGTCGTCCGACCTCTCATTCCTTGTGTGTGTGTGTGTGTGTGTGTGTGTGTGTGTGTGTGTGTTTATGTGAGTGTTGGTGGGGAGGGGGAGGATGGTAGAGGGTTTGCTCAGTCTTCTTTTTCAAGGTCCCTCAGTTGTAAGAATAGACTGTTTATTAGAGAATTTTCTTCTTTCTGGAGGTAGGCCTCTATTGCTCTGAAATTGCTTCTTAGGACTGCTTTCGCTGTGTGCATACATTTGGGAACATTGTGTTTTCACTTACTTTAGCCTCAAGGTATTTTTTCATTTCTTCCTTGATGACATTGCTGACCCATTGAGTATCATGTTGCTTAGATCCCATGCTTTTGTGTGTTTTCCCATTATTTTCTTGCAATTGATTTCTAGGTAGATACCAGAGAAGACGCTTGGTACCATTTCAGTCTTCTTGTATCTATGGAGATATGTTTGAGGGTCTAACATGTGACCTATTGTGGAAAATGTCCCGTGTGCCCTTGAAAGGAGTGTATATTGTTCGGATAAGGGGTGAGATGGTCTACAAATATCAATTTAAGTCCTTTAACTCCATTGTTTCTTGGTTGATTTTCTGTCTGGATGATGTATTTGCATGTCATCATCCCCTACTATGACTCACAATGTCTTCAATTATGACTCACCATGTTTGCTTTCAGTGTTAGTTGGTCCTACGTGTGCCATGTATATGATTAGAAGAGTCCCATCCTCTTGTTGGATTGATGGTTTTATCAATATGACATGTACTTTTTGTCACTTGTTATAGCTTTTGTTTTAAAGTCTATGTTATCTGAGTATTGTTTCCCCAGCTTTTTATTTCCCCATTTCCATTGGTAAAACGTATCTTTTTCCATCCCTTCACTTTCAGTCTCTGTGTGTCTTTCGATATGGAGTGACATTTGTGGGAAGCATATGTATTATTTTTTTAGTTTCTTTTATCCATTCTGCGACGCCAGGTTTTATTCTAGGTAACACAACTTTCAATCATTATTTTGATGATGAAATGCTCAATGAGAGGACTTGTTGCATGGTCCTGATAACATGAGAGGCCACCAGGTGCTAAGGCTGCCTTGGAAGTAAGATGGGACACTGTCAGGGCATGAAGTTCCACAGGCCATTCTGCTGGTTGGAAGGAAAACGGCCCCCATTTCCATTTGAACAGGTCTCATGCAATGTGTGACCCTGCCTGACAGACAGTAGGACCGGAAGTTTGAAAGTCAGCATACCCCAGTGTCTCCAGACTCCCTAGGCAATGGGAAAGGTATTTACGATGGTCTAGTAAACAGGGCCACAGGACCCTAGCCTCAACTGGTAGGAAAAAAAGACCCCACCTGAATGCAAATTATGGTTCCCAGACACATTGTTGGAGAGGAGGTAATCCGGCCGCCACCTGGCTTTAGTGGAACAAGGCGGCCCTAGCCCTTTCTGTCTGAGAAAGGAGAAACTGCTTGAGTGGGTTGTCAGGAAGCCAAACATCCTGACAGAGGGTGGAGACCTTGGCCACCCACCAGCAGCGTGCAAATCACAAGTTTCCCTGCCAAAGGCGGGAGACGGATGCCCCACAGCTCGTGCAAGTGGGGCAACATGGACACCAGGCCCTAATGGCAAACGGATGGTGACTTGCCACCTTCCCTCTCACTGCCAGACTGTGAGTGGCACTTGAGACTCCTGGCCCTTCTTGCAGAGGGAGTGAACCCAGGACCCTCTTTGTTGTGCACAACGCCTCAAACCGGTGACTTTCTTGGAAGAGAAAGTATCCCGCCCATGAAAGCTATGGTCACAAGGGCCTCCTGATAGAAAAGTTTACCCAGGCCTTCAGCTCTCCCAGCAGCTCGCCAGGGACCCAAGACCCTCGTGGATGAGGAATGGTCCACCATGCCTACCAGACATACAAGGGCAAGAAGACTCCAGTTCATTTAGGGTGACCAAGTTGACCCATTCCCCACCTAATGCAGAAGTGAAGGGAGACCAAAACCAGCCCCTATGAGTGAATCAATGAAGCTCTGTGCCCCCGCAATAGCACAACACCTACAACCTCTTCTGGTACAAATAAACCTGGCCTAGGTCTCGCCACAGGAGAGGGGGCTCCAACTACCCCTGACACATCAAATCCTCTGAACAACTGAGCCAGGAGCCAATAAAAGAAGGCCACTGAAGGGGCAACAGAGAGAGACACACAGTGAGCGAGAGAGACCAAAGACAAAATGACAGAAGGAGACACAGGGAGAAGAAATGGGAGGGGGAGCATAGCATCCAAGACCCAGTCCTTGAAAGCCATGGGATGGCCGCTCACCCTGGGAAACACACTGAGACTGTCACACCGAGGCTGTGTTGAGGTGGAATCTTACACATTGGAGTGTGGTCGTGCCGGAGACTGAGGTTCTGTGAGGAGGAAGTGCCCTGTCGGTGGCAATCACGGTGGTGACTAAGTGCATGCCGCCAGGGTCCCAGCAGTGCGATGGTGCTCGGAGCCTCACCCAGATTTCCACCTTGGGGCGACAAGTTGTAGTAGCAGGTACTCTCTCTGCGTGGGTCACGTGCCACTCAGCTTTTCCCATAGAGGTCTTCTGTCCTGCAGTCAGAGGCCTCACACGACTCACAGGGGTGTTGGTGTTTTTCTCCATAGTTGAGTCTGCTGTTTTGTTCCGGCTCTTTTCCCCTGTGTGATGGGAGTCCTAGGTAGGATGGAGGATTACCGTGCATTGGGGGAGATTGCGAACGAGGGGCACAGCAGCGAAGACAGGGGCCTTAATTATGGTGGGTCATGTGATACATCCCTTGGTCCTGGGTCGAGCGACAGACAGAGTGGGTGACTCAATGCACACTTGCAGGGAGACAGATGGTTTTCCTTGAGTCCTTGGACTGTGGTGCCAAGGACGTGCATTGCCCTGACTGGAGAAAGCCGCTGTGAAGTGATGCAGCGAAGGTGGAGACATGCGTAGTGGAAAGCCCTGGTCCACGGCATTTCGGATGTCGGTGATTGCCCCAAATGGCTGTGAGCTGCTAGCTTGTGGGCAGGAGCAGGGAGAGAGCTGAAGGAGCACCAGCCAGCGGGCGTCGACATGTGGTTGGGGTTGTGAGGCTGTAGGGCAGGGCGGCGAGTTCGCCGATAGCCTGGGGACCAGCAGCGGGTTGAGCGGCGGAAGAGCGGCAACAGGCAGGAGGTATTGCAATGGAGCCCATCGTGGGGTGGCGGCAACAGTAGGGGAAGGCAAAAGCCTGTAGGACGTGGTATTCCAACAGGTCCTCATGCAAGAACTAACCAGACCCGATCATGCTTACGTTCCGGGATCAGACAACATCATCTAATTCAGGGTGGGATTCCCATAGGCACAGGGACTTGACATTGTTTGCCCAAGGGGACCCCTTCCGGCCGGCCTGTTATGTGTGCGTCACCATGCTGGGTGCTCTCACTTAGCGTGTGTGCCAGAGAGCACTCTCCACCAACCTCATCATCCCATGCTGCACGTTTCGCCATTTCCCCAACCGCTGATCCGGAAGCTGCTGCCGTGAGTAGTGGCCATTCCAGGCTTGCAGTGAGCCTTCTTCATTGGCCATGTCAGGGGCACCGCCGGCCACTGATGCTCCCCTGGCGGTCACACAGTACTGCTAGTGCTGGCCTGCAGGAACTCTCCAGGCCCTGGATGGCTTGCCTCCACACACACAACTGGCTAATCTGCAGTCCCTTGTTCGGGGCAACTGAGGCTTGGGGACTGTCAGAACCCTGGGATTCCAGGCATGGGCATATCGGCCCTGGCCCCGGGACTTGCACCAACAAGTGCCTTGTCACTGGCTCTGACCCGAACTGCTTGCCAGTGTGACCGGCCATAGTCACGGGATGCCAAAAGCACCATCAGGGTTCATCGGGCCCACACCAATGCCACCCTTCTATACACTGCCGTCCACTTTTCCCACGCTATGAACAGGACCCCCACACTCACATGATATTTTCCTATACATCACCTCTCCAAACCCTTTGTGCTGAGCGTTATAATGACAGATGGCTAGAGAGAAAGCAAGACCGAGGCAGAGGGAGACAGACTGAATGAGAGAAGGACAAAGGGAAGAAATTGAAGAGATAGACATAGAAGGAGTGCGATATGAAGAGAGATGCACGACAGGTAGACAGTGCGAGAGACAAACAGATAAAGAAACACACACACCCACAGACACACACACTCAGACATGCACACACACCACACTGAAAGAGAGAACCAGAAGCATGAAAAGACCGAGTGTGAGACAGACACAGCATCGCATACAGAGACAGTGATCTAGGAATAGAAAACAAGTCACTGAGAGACACAGAGAGACAGAGAAAGAGAGAAAGAGGGAGCCAGCAGCGTCATAAACTTTCTATTACTCAGTCTGGAAATGACGCCCCAACATTTTCTTTTCTCTATTCCTTAGAAAAGGGTCCCAAACAATGCCAATTCTTAAAAGGCGGGGCACACGCAGAGATGTGTGACATGGAAGCAGGCACACTGGGAGCCATGGAGGGGCCGCCCCACACGCAGGCCGAGATAGGTGCTTGGCCCAAAGTCTCAACATAATGGAGTCCCTCGAAAGTTCAGTGCCAGAGGGGACTGTGTTGGAAATGGATTTCATTACAGCCCTCTTGAGATAGAGGCAGGAAACCAATGTGCGTCCCTAGGTGCCAGATCAGACGCAGCCCGTAGGCTGTGTTCTGAACTCTGTTCAGCACAAACGTCATCGGTCAGGTCTGCACCCGACAACATGTGACCACAGCCCAGGGTTTCTAGGCACTACACGTGTTCATAATGTGATGACATTTTGAGGTGGAGATGCTAGAACGACCTGTACTACGCACATGGGAAAACTGCGGAGGCCCTGACAGCACATGCTGCTCAGAGTCACATCACTGGTGAGGAGCGCAAGCCAGCTCTGAACCAAGCTCTGGGTCCTCAGAGCCATGGCCGCGGCTGCACACAGGTTGTCCTGAAACTGTGGCATGGTCAGTGTTAGTGTAACTGGGCGTGGCCTTGTTTTGTGAGGTAGGGTGAGCAATCCCTAACCCAGAGGGACTTTGGGGAGTTTTTGTATGTGGAAGAAGTTCACAGAGGAGACCCCAGTCTGTGATCTCACTTCCTGGTCATAAAGCTTAAAAGAACTTGGAACCCTGGTAACCAGGCAACCACATCATAATGAAGCCCTTTCCCAGCTCACTGTGATGGAGATGCTGGAAATAGTACCATGTTTCCATGCTGCGGCCTAGCGGCCTCAGGCACTGGCCTCAGGAAAGCCGAAATGGTGAAACTTTACCCATGTTTTAGACTCTGATTTAGGTCTCACACAACATTCTTCAGGCCATTGTTTCAGAGGTCAATAATATAACACAGGAAGGCCAAGGGCAGACAAGGCCAGGTTAGAGAATCACGCTGATCTCACACTGACTGTCGTCCACCCTCTCATTGTTTGTGTGTGTGTGTGTGTGCGTGCGTGTGTGTGTGTGTGCGTGTGTGTGTGTGTGTGTGTGTTTATGTGAGTGTTGGTGGAGAGGGGGAGGATGGTAGAGGGTTTGCTCAGTCTTCTTTTTCAAGGTCCCTCAGTTGTAAGAATAGACTGTTTATTAGAGAATTTTCTTCTTTCTGGAGGTAGGCCTCTATTGCTCTGAAATTGCTTCTTAGGACTGCTTTCGCTGTGTGCATACATTTGGGAACATTGTGTTTTCACTTACTTTAGCCTCCAGGTATTTTTTCATTTCTTCCTTGATGACATTGCTGATCCATTGAGTAGCATGTTGCTTAGATCCCATGCCTCTGTGTGTTTTCCCATTATTTTCTTGCATTTGATTTCTAGTTAGATACCAGAGAAGATGCTTGGTACCATTTCAGTCTTCTTGTATCTATGGAGATATGTTTCACGGTCAAACATGTGACCTATTTTGGAAAATGTCCCGTGTGCCCTTGAAGGGAAAGTATATTGTTCGGATAAGGGGTGAGATGGTCTACAAATATCAATTTAAGTCCTTTAATTCCATTGTTTCTTGGTTGATTTTCTGTCTGGATGATGTACTTGCATGTCATCATCCCCTACTATGACTCTCAATGTCTTCATTTATGACTCACCATGTTTGCTTTCAGTGTTAGTAGGTCCTACTTGTGCCATGTATATGATTAGAAGAGTCTAATCCTCTTGTTGGATTGATGGTTTTATCAATATGACATGTACTTTTTGTCACTTGTTATAGCTTTTGTTTTAAAGTCTATGTTATCTGAGTATTGTTCCCCAGCTTTTTATTTCCCCATTTCCATTGGTAAAACGTATCTTTTTCCATCCCTTCACTTTAAGTCTCTGTGTGTCTTTCGATATGGAGTGACATTTGTGGGAAGCATATGTATTATTTTTTTGGTGTCTTTTATCCATTCTGCGACACCAGTTTTTTTTCTAGGTGACGCAACTTTCAATTATTATTTTGATGATGAAACGCTCAATGAGAGGATTTGTTTCATGGTCCTGATAAAATGAGAGGCCAACAGGTGCTAAGGCTGCCTTGGAAGTAGGATGGGACACTGTCAGGGCATGAAGGTCCGCAGGCCATTCTGCTGGTTGGAAGGAACACGGCCCCCATTTCCATTTGAGCAGGTCGCATGCAATGTATGACCCTGCCTGACAGACAGTTGGACCTGAAGTTTGAAAGTCAGCATAGCCCGGTGTCCCCAGACTCTCTAGGCAATGGGAAACGTATTTATGATGGTCTAGTAAGCAAGGCCACAGGACCCTAGCCTCAACTGTTAGGAAAAAAAGACCCCACCTGAATGCAAATTATCGGTCCCAGACACATTGTTGGAGAGGAGGTAATCGGCCCGCCACCTAGCTTGAGTGGAATAATGCGGCCCTAGCCCTTTCTGTGTGAGAAAGGAGAAACAGCTTGAGTGGGTTGTCAGGAACCCAGAACATCCTGACAGAGGGTGGAGACCTTGGCCACCCATCAGCAGTGTGCATATCACAAGTTTCCCTGCCAAAGGCGGGAGACCGATGCCCCAGAGCTCATGCAAGTGGGACAACATGGACACTAGGCACTACTGGCAAAAGGATGGTGATTTGCCACCCGCTCCCTAGGTGCCAGACAGTGAGTGGCACTTGAGACTCCTGGCCCTTCTTGCAGAGGGAGTGAACCCAGGACCCTGTTTGTTGTGCACAACGCCTCAAACCGGTGGCTTTCTTGGAAGAGGAAGTATCCCGCCCATGAAAGCTATGGTTACAAGGGCCTCCTGATAGAAAAGTTTACCCAGGCCTTCAGCTTGCCCAACAGCTCGCCAGGGACCCAAGACCCTCTTGGTTGAGGAATGGTCCACCATGCCTACCAGACATAAAAGGGAAAGAAGACCCTAGTTCATTTAGGGTGACCAAGTTGTCCCATTCCCCACCTAATGCAGAAGGGAAGGGAGACCTAAACCAGCCCCTATGAATGGATCAATGAGGCTCTGTGCCCCCGCAATAGCACAACACCTACAACCTCTTCTGGTACAAATAAACCTGGCCTAGGTCTCGCCACAGGAGAGGGGGTCTCCAACTTCCCCTGACACATCAAATCCTCTGAACAATTGAGGTAAGAGCCAATAAAAGAAGGCCACTGAAGGGGCAACAGAGTGAGACACACAGGGAGTGAGAGAGACCCGCAGACAAAATGACAGAAGGAGAAACAGGGAGAAGGAATGGGAGGGGGAGCATAGCATCCAAGACCCAGAGCTTGACAGCCATGGGATGGCCGCTCACCCTGGGAAACACTCTGAGACAGTCACACCGAGGCTGTGTTGAGGTGGAAGCTTACACATTGGAGTGTGGTCGTGCCGGGGACTGGTGTCCTGTGAGGAGACGGTGCCCTGTCGGTGGCAATCACGGTGGTGACTAAGTGCATGCCGCCAGGGTCCCAGCAGTGCGATGGTGCTCGGAGCCTCACCCAGATTTCCTCCTTGGGGCGACAAGTTGTAGTAGCAGGTACTCTCTGTGCGTGGGTCACTTGCCTCTGAGCTTTTCCCATAGAGGTCTTCTTTCCTGCAGTCAGAGGCCTCACACGACTCACAGGGGTGTTGGTGTTTTTCTCCATAGTTGAGTCTGCTGTTTTGGTCCGGCTCTTTTCCCCTGTGTGATGGGAGTCCTAGGTAGGATGGAGGATTACCGTGCATTGGGGGAGATTGCGAACGAGGGGCACAGCAGCGAAGACAGGGGCCTTCGTTAGGGTGGGTCATGTGATACATCCCTCGGTCCTTGGTCCAGCAACAGACAGCGTGGGTGACTCAATGCACACTTGCAGGGAGACAGACGGTTTTCCTTGTGTCCTTGGTCTGCGGTGCCAAGGACGTGCATTGCCCTGAGTGGAGAAAGCCGCCGTGAGGTGTATTGTGATCAGTAAGAATGGGGGATTGTGATCAGGAAACTAGGGGAATTGTGATCAGGAAGCCAGAGGAATTGTGATCAGGAAGCAAAGGGCATTGTGATCAGTAGGCAAGGGGTATTGTGATCAGGTACCGTGATGTGTAAGACGGGGCATTCTGATAAGCAAACAGGGGGCAATGTGATCAGGAAGAAAGGGGCAGTGGGATCAGCAAGCAGGGAGAATTTTAATCACTAATCAGGGGGTATTGTGATCACAAACAAGGGTCATTATGATCAAGAGCAAGGGGCATTGTGATCACAACGTATGGGGCATTGTGATCACTAAGAATGGGGATTGTGATGAGCAAGCAAGGGGAATTGTAATCATGAAGCAAAGGGCATTGTAATCATTAGGCAAGGGGTATTGTGATCAGGTAACTAGGAGTAGTTTGATGTGTAAACAGGGGGCAATGTGAAAAAGAAAAAAGGGGCATTTTGACCAGTTACCAGGGAGCATTGTATCACTAATTAGGTGGTATTGTGATCACTAACAGCGGTCATTATGATTAAGAACAAAGGGCATTGTAATCACAGAGCAATGGGCATTGTGATCAGTAACAGGGAGCATTGTGATCACTAAGGATGGGGGATAGTGATCAGGAAGCAAGGGGAATGGTGATCAAGAAGCAAAGGGCCTTGTGATCAGTAGGCAAGGGGTATTGTGATCAGGTACCGTGATGTGAAAAGACGGGGAATTCTGATAAGCAAGCAGGGGGCAATGTGATCAGGAAGAAAGTGTAATTGTGATCACTCGCAGGGAGCATTTTATTCACTAATCAGGGGGTATTGTGATCAGAAACAGGGGTCATTATGATTGAGAAGAAGCGGCATTCTGACCAGTATACAAGGGGCATTGTGATCACAAAGCAGGGGTCATTGTGATCGCTAACTGGGGTATTGTGATCAGAAAAGATGGGGGATTGTGATCAGGACGCAAGGGGAATTGTGATCAGGAAGCAAGAGGTATTGTGATCAGGAAGCAAAGGGCATTGTGATCAGTAGGAAAGGGGTATTATGATCGGTGAACAAGGGGCAATGTGATCACAAAGCAGTGGGCATTGCGATCAGTAAAGCGGGCATTGTGATCACTAACGATGGGGGAATGTGATCAGGAAGCAAAGGGCATTGTTATCAGTATGCAAGAGGTATTGTTTACAGTGAAAAAGGGGTACTGTGATGTGTAAATAGGGGGTATTCTGATAAGTAAGCAGGGGCATTTTGATCAGGAAGAAAGGGGCATTGTGATCAGTAATGGGGGTATGGTGATCAGGAAGAATGGGAAATTGTGATCAGGAAGCAAGGGGAATTGTGATCAGGACGCAAGAGTTATTGTGATCAGGAAGCAAAGGGCATTGTGAGCAGTAGGCAAGGGGTATTGTGATCAAAGAACAAGGGGTACTGTGATGTGTAAACAGGGGGCATTCTGATAAGTAAGCAGGGGCATTGTGATCAGGAGAAAAGGGGCATTTTGACCATTAAGCAGGGAGCATTGTAATTACTCTTCAGGGTTCATTGTGACCACAAACAAGGGTCATTATGATCAAGAACAAGTAGCAATGTGATCAGTAAAGAAGGGGTATTGTGATCACAAAGCAGGTGGCATTGTGATCAGGAAAAAAGGGGCATTTTGAGCAGAAAGCAGGGAGCATTGTAATCACTAATGAAGGGGTTTGTGATCACAACAAGTGTCATTATGATCAAGAGCAAGTGGCATTGTGATCACAAAGCAGGGGGCATTGTGATCAGTAAGGATGGGGAATTGTGAACAGGAAATAGCGGAATTGTGATCACGAAGCAAGAGGTATTGTGATCAGGAAGTAAAGGGCATTGTGATCAATACGAAAGGGTATTGTGATCAACGAAGAACGCGTACTGCATGGGTAAACAGGGGGCAATGTGATCAGGAAGAAAGGGACATTGTGAGTAGTAAGCAGGGAGCATTGTAATCATTCATCAGGGGGTATTGTGATCAGAAACAGGGTTCATTATGATCAAGAACAAGCGGCATTGTGATCAGTAAAGAAGGGTCATTGTGATCACAAAGCAGGGGCATTGTGATCAGTAACAGGGGTATTGTGATCAGGAAGCAAGGGTAATTGAGATCAGGAAGCAATAGTTATTGTTTTCAGGAAGCAAAGGGCATTGTGATCAGTAGGCAAGGGGAATTTTGATCAGGAAGCTGAGGTAATGTGATCAGGAAGCTAAGGGCATTGTGATCACTTGGGAAGGGATATTGTTATCAGTCAACAAGGGGTACTGTGATGTGTAAACAGGGGGCATTCTGAAAAGTCACCAGGCGCATTGTGATCAGAAAGAAAGGGGCATTTTGACCAGTTACCAGGGAGCATTGTAATCACTAATTAGGTGGTATTTTGATCACAAACAGAGGTCATTATGATTAAGAACAAGGGGCATTGTAATCACAAAGCAAGGGGCATTGTGATCAGTAACAGTGGGTGTTGTGAACAGTAAGGATGGGGGATTGTGATCAGGAAGTAAGGGGAATTGAGATCAGGAAGCAAGAGGTATTGTGCTCAGGAGCAAAAGGCATTGTGTTCAGTAGGCAAGGGGTATTGTGATGTGTAAACAGGGGACATTCTGAAAAGTAAGCAGGGGTCATTGTGATCATTAAAAGGGGGAATTTTGATCAGGAATAAAGGGGCATTTTGACCAGTAAGCAGGGAGCATTGTAATCACTAATTGGGTGGTATTGTGATCACAAACATGGGCCATTATGATTCAGAACAAGGGGCATTGTGATCACAAAGCAGGGGGCATTGTCATCAGTAACAGGGGGCATTGTGATCACTAAGGATGGCGGATTGTGATCAGGAAGCACGGGGAATTTTGATCAGGAAGCAAAGGGCATTGTGACCAGTAGGCAAGGCGTATTGCGATCAGGGAACAAGGGGTAACGGGATGTGTAAAGATGGGGCATTCTGATAAGCATGCAGGGGGCAATGTGATCAGGAAGAAAGGTGAATTGTGATCAGGAAGCAAGGGGAATTTTGATCAGGAAGCAAGAGTTATCGTGATCAGGAAGCAAAGGGCATTGTGAGCAGTAGGCAAGGGGTATTGTGATCAGAGAACAAGGGGTACTGTGATGTGTAAACAGGGGGCATTCTGATAAGTAAGCAGGGGCATTGTGATCAGGAGAAAAGGGGAATTTTGACCATTAAGCAGGGAGCATTGAAATTACTATTCAGGGTGCATTGTGACTACAAACAAGGGTCATTATGATCAAGAGCAAGGGGCATTGTGATCACAAAGCAGGGGGCATTGTGATCAGTAATGACGGGGAATTGTGATCAGGAAGTAAGGGGATTTGTGATCAGGAAGCAAGAGGGATTGTGATCAGGAAGCAATGGGCACTGTGATCAGTTGGCAAGGGGTATTGTGATCAGTGAACAAGGGGTACTGTGATGTGTAAACAGGGGGCATTCTGAAAAGTAAGCAGTGGGCATTGTGATCAGTAAAAGGGGGCATTGTGATCAGGAACAAAGGGGCATTTTGACCAGTAAGCAGGGAGCATTAAAATCACTAATTTGTGGGGATTGTGATAAAAAACAGGGGTCATTATGATTAAGAACAAGGGGCATTGTGATCACAAAGCAGGGGCATTGTGATCAGTAACAGGGAGCATAGTGATCCTTAAGGATGGGGGATTGTGATGATGAAGCAAAGGGCATTGGCATCAGTAGGCAAGCGGTATTGTGATCGGTGAATAAGGGGTACTGTGGTCTGTAAACAGGGGATATTCTGAAAAGTATGCAGGATGCATTGTGATCAGAAAAGGGGGCAATGTGATCAGGAACAAATGGGCATTTTGACCAGTAAGCAGGGAGCATTGTAATCAGTAATCAGGGGGAATGGTGATCATAAACAGGGGTCATTATGATCAAGTACAAGCGACATTGTGATCAGTAAAGACGGGGCATTGTGTCACAATGCAGGGGCATTGTTATCATTAACGGGGGTATTGTGATCAGTAAGGATGGGGGATTGTGATCAGGAAATAAGGGGGATTGTGATCAGGAAGCAAGAGACATTGTGATCAGGAACCAAAGGGCATTGTGACCAGGAAGCACGGAATATTGTAATCACTAAACATGAGGTATTGTGATCAGAAACAGGGGTCATTATGATCAAGAACAAGCGGCATTGTGATCAGTAAAGAAGGGGCATTGAGATCACAAAGCAGGGGGCATTGTGATCAGTAAAAGGGGGCAGTGTGATCCGCAACAAAGGGGCATTTTGACCAGTAAGCAGGGAGCATTGTAATCACTAATCAGAGGGTATCGTGACCACAAACAAGGGTCATTATTATCAAGAGCAAGGGGCATTGCGATCAGGAAGAATGGGGGATTGTGATCAGGAAGTAGGGGAATTGTGATCAGGAAGCAAGAGGTATTGTGATCAGGAATCAAAGGGCATTGTGATCAGTAGGCAAGGGGTATTTTGATCAGTGAACAACGCGTACTGTGATGTGTAAACAGGGGCAATGTGATCAGGAAGAAAGGGCCATTGTGATCAGTAAGCAGGGAGCATTTTAATCACTCATCAGGGGTATTGTTATCAGAAACAGTGGTCATTATGATTAAGAACAAGGGGCATTGTGATCACAAAGCAGGGGGTATTGTGATCAGTAACACGGGGCATTGTGATCACTAAAGATGGGGGATTGTGATCAGGAAGCAAGGGGAATTGTGATCAGGAAGCAAGAGGCATTGCGATCAGGAAGCAAAGGGCATTGTGAGAATTAGACAAGGGGTATTGTGATCAGCGAACAAGGGCTACTGTGATGTGTAACAGGGGGCATTCTGAAAAGTAAGTAGGGGGCATTGTGGTCAGTAAAAGGGGGCATTTTGATCAGGAAGAATGGGGCATTGTGATCAGTAAGCAGGGAGCATTCTGATCACTAATCAGGGGGTATTGTGAACAGAAACAAGGGGCATTATGGTAAAGAACAAGGGGCATTGTGATCACAAAGCGGGGGACATTGTCATCAGTAACAGGGGGCATTGTGATCACTAAGGATGGGAGATTGTTATCAGGAAGCAAGGGGAATTTTGATCAGGAAGCAAAGGGCATTGTGACCAGAAGGCAAGGCGTATTGCGATCAGGGAACAAGGGGTAATGTGATGTGTAAAGACAGGGCATTCTGATAAGCATGCAGGGGGCAATGTGATCAGGAAGAAAGGTGAATTGTAATCAGGAACAAGGGGAATTGTGATCAGGAAGCAAGAGTTATTGTGATCAGGAAGCAAAGGGCATTGTGAGCAGTAGGCAAGGGGTATTGTGATCAGAGAATAAGGGGTACTGTGATGTGTAAAAAGGGGGCATTCTGATAAGTAAGCGGGGGCATTGTGATCAGGAGAAAAGGGGCATTTTGACCACTAAGCAGGGAGCATTGTAATTACTATTCAGGGTGCATTGTGACCACAAACAAGGGTCATCATGATCAAGAGCAAGGGGCATTTTGATCACAAAGCAGGGGGCATTGTGATCAGTAAAGATGGGGAATTCTGATCAGGAAGTAAGGGGATTTGTGATCAGGAAGCAAGAGGGATTGTGATCAGGAGCAAGTGGCATTGTGATCAGTGAACAACGGGTACTGTGATGTGTAAACAGAGTGCATTCTGAAAAGTAAGCAGGGGGCGTTGTTATCAGGAAGAAAGGGTCATTGTGATCAGTAAGCAGGGAGCATTGTAATCACTAATCAGTGGTATTGTGATCACAAAGCAGGGGGCAATTTGATCAGTAAAGATGGGGAATTGTGATCAAGAAGCAAGGGGAATTGTGATCAGGAAGCAAGAGGGATTGTGATCAGGAAGCAAAGGCATTGTGATCAGTAGGCAAGGGGTATTGTGATCAGTGAACAAGGGGTACTGTGATGTGTAAACAGGGGGCATTCTGAAAAGTAAGCAGTGGGCATTGTGATCAGGAAAAAAGGGGCATTGTGATCAGTAACTGAGTTATTGTGATCAATAAGAATGTGGAGTTGTCATCAGGAAACAAAGGACATTGTTATCAGTAGGCAAGGGGTATAGTGATAGGTCAACAAGGGGTACTGTGATGTGTAAACTGGGGGCATTCTGATAAGTAAGCAGGGGTCATTGTGATCAGGAAGAAAGGGGCATTGTGATCAGTATGCAGGGAGCATTGTAATCACTAGTCGGTGTATTGTGATCACAAACAAGTGTCATTATGATCAAGAGCAAGGGGCTTTGTGATCACAAAGCAGGGGGCATTGTGCTCAGTTAGGATGTGGAATTGTGATCAGGAAGTAGGGTAATTGTGATCAGGAAGCAAGAGGTATTGTGATCAGTAGGCAAAGGGTATTGTGATCGGTGAACAAGGGGTACTGTGACGTGTAAACAGGGGATATTCTGAAAACTAAGCAGGCAGCATTGTGATCAGTAAAAGGGGGCACTGTGATCAGGAACAAACTGGCATTTTGAAGAGTAAGCCGGGAGCATTGTAATCACTAATCAGGGGGTATTGTGATCAGAAACAGGGGTTACTATGATCAAGAACAAGTGGCATTGTGATCAGTAAAGAACGGGCATTGTGATCACAAAGCAGGCGCTTTGTGATCATTAACGGGGGTATTGTGATCAGGAAGGAAGGGGAATTGTGATCAGGAAGCCAGAGGTATTGTGATCAGGAAGCAAATGGCATTGTGATCAGTTGGCAAGGGTTATTGTGATCAGTGAACAAGGGGTACTGTGATGTGTAAACAGGGGGCATTCTGAAAAGTAAGCAGTGCGCATTGTGATCAGTAAAAGGGGGCATTGTGATCAGGAACAAAGGGGCATTTTGACCAGTAAGCAGGGAGCATTAGAATCACTAATTTGGGGGGATTGTGATAAAAAACAGGGGTCATTATGATTAAGAACAAGGGGCATTGTGATCTCAAAGCAGGGGCATTGTGATCAGTAACAGGGGGCATAGTGATCCTTAATGATGGGGGATTGTGATGAGGAAGCAAAGGGCATTGGCATCAGTAGGCAAGGGGTATTGTGATCGGTGAATAAGGGGTACTGTGGTCTGTAAACAGGGGATATTCTGAAAAGTATGCAGGATGCATTGTGATCAGAAAAGGGGGCAATGTGATCAGGAACAAATGGGCATTTTGACCAGTAAGCAGGGAGCATTGTAATCAGTAATCAGGGGGAATGGTGATCATAAACAGGGGTCATTATGATCAAGTACAAGCGACATTGTGATCAGTAAAGACGGGGCATTGTGTCACAATGCAGGGGCATTGTTATCATTAACGGGGGTATTGTGATCAGTAAGGATGGGGGATTGTGATCAGGAAATAAGGGGGATTGTGATCAGGAAGCAAGAGACATTGTGATCAGGAACCAAAGGGCATTGTGACCAGGAAGCACGGAATATTGTAATCACTAAACATGAGGTATTGTGATCAGAAACAGGGGTCATTATGATCAAGAACAAGCGGCATTGTGATCAGTAAAGAAGGGGCATTGAGATCACAAAGCAGGGGGCATTGTGATCAGTAAAAGGGGGCAGTGTGATCCGCAACAAAGGGGCATTTTGACCAGTAAGCAGGGAGCATTGTAATCACTAATCAGAGGGTATCGTGACCACAAACAAGGGTCATTATTATCAAGAGCAAGTGGCATTGCGATCAGGAAGAATGGGGGATTGTGATCAGGAAGTAGGGGAATTGTGATCAGGAAGCAAGAGGTATTGTGATCAGGAATCAAAGGGCATTGTGATCAGTAGGCAAGGGGTATTTTGATCAGTGAACAACGCGTACTGTGATGTGTAAACAGGGGCAATGTGATCAGGAAGAAAGGGCCATTGTGATCAGTAAGCAGGGAGCATTTTAATCACTCATCAGGGGTATTGTTATCAGAAACAGTGGTCATTATGATTAAGAACAAGGGGCATTGTGATCACAAAGCAGGGGGTATTGTGATCAGTAACACGGGGCATTGTGATCACTAAAGATGGGGGATTGTGATCAGGAAGCAAGGGGAATTGTGATCAGGAAGCAAGAGGGATTGTGATCAGGAAGCAAAGGCATTGTGATCAGTAGGCAAGGGGTATTGTGATCAGTGAACAAGGGGTACTGTGATGTGTAAACAGGGGGCATTCTGAAAAGTAAGCAGGGGTCATTGTGATCAGGAAGAAAGGGGCATTGTGAGAATTAGACAAGGGGTATTGTGATCAGCGAACAAGGGCTACTGTGATGTGTAACAGGGGGCATTCTGAAAAGTAAGTAGGGGGCATTGTGGTCAGTAAAAGGGGGCATTTTGATCAGGAAGAATGGGGCATTGTGATCAGTAAGCAGGGAGCATTCTAATCACTAATCAGGGGGTATTGTGAACAGAAACAAGGGGCATTATGGTAAAGAACAAGGGGCATTGTGATCACAAAGCGGGGGACATTGTCATCAGTAACAGGGGGCATTGTGATCACTAAGGATGGGAGATTGTTATCAGGAAGCAAGGGGAATTTTGATCAGGAAGCAAAGGGCATTGTGACCAGAAGGCAAGGCGTATTGCGATCAGGGAACAAGGGGTAACGTGATGTGTAAAGACAGGGCATTCTGATAAGCATGCAGGGGGCAATGTGATCAGGAAGAAAGGTGAATTGTAATCAGGAACAAGGGGAATTGTGATCAGGAAGCAAGAGTTATTGTGATCAGGAAGCAAAGGGCATTGTGAGCAGTAGGCAAGGGGTATTGTGATCAGAGAATAAGGGGTACTGTGATGTGTAAAAAGGGGGCATTCTGATAAGTAAGCGGGGGCATTGTGATCAGGAGAAAAGGGGCATTTTGACCACTAAGCCGGGAGCATTGTAATTACTATTCAGGGTGCATTGTGACCACAAACAAGGGTCATCATGATCAAGAGCAAGGGGCATTTTGATCACAAAGCAGGGGGCATTGTGATCAGTAAAGATGGGGAATTCTGATCAGGAAGTAAGGGGATTTGTGATCAGGAAGCAAGAGGGATTGTGATCAGGAGCAAGTGGCATTGTGATCAGTGAACAACGGGTACTGTGATGTGTAAACAGAGTGCATTCTGAAAAGTAAGCAGGGGGCGTTGTTATCAGGAAGAAAGGGTCATTGTGATCAGTAAGCAGGGAGCATTGTAATCACTAATCAGTGGTATTGTGATCACAAAGCAGGGGGCAATTTGATCAGTAAAGATGGGGAATTGTGATCAAGAAGCAAGGGGAATTGTGATCAGGAAGCAAGAGGGATTGTGATCAGGAAGCAAAGGCATTGTGATCAGTAGGCAAGGGGTATTGTGATCAGTGAACAAGGGGTACTGTGATGTGTAAACAGGGGGCATTCTGAAAAGTAAGCAGTGGGCATTGTGATCAGGAAAAAAGGGGCATTGTGATCAGTAACTGAGTTATTGTGATCAATAAGAATATGGAGTTGTCATCAGGAAACAAAGGACATTGTTATCAGTAGGCAAGGGGTATAGTGATAGGTGAACAAGGGGTACTGTGATGTGTAAACTGGGGGCATTCTGATAAGTAAGCAGGGGTCAATGTGATCAGGAAGAAAGGGGCATTGTGATCAGTATGCAGGGAGCATTGTAATCACTAGTCGGTGTATTGTGATCACAAACAAGGGTCATTATGATCAAGAGCAAGGGGCTTTGTGATCACAAAGCAGGGGGCATTGTGCTCAGTTAGGATGTGGAATTGTGATCAGGAAGTAGGGTAATTGTGATCAGGAAGCAAGAGGTATTGTGATCAGTAGGCAAAGGGTATTGTGATCGGTGAACAAGGGGTACTGTGACGTGTAAACAGGGGATATTCTGAAAACTAAGCAGGCAGCATTGTGATCAGTAAAAGGGGGCACTGTGATCAGGAACAAACTGGCATTTTGAACAGTAAGCCGGGAGCATTGTAATCACTAATCAGGGGGTATTGTGATCAGAAACAGGGGTTACTATGATCAAGAACAAGTGGCATTGTGATCAGTAAAGAACGGGCATTGTGATCACAAAGCAGGCGCTTTGTGATCATTAACGGGGGTATTGTGATCAGGAAGGAAGGGGAATTGTGATCAGGAAGCCAGAGGTATTGTGATCAGGAAGCAAATGGCATTGTGATCAGTTGGCAAGGGTTATTGTGATCAGTGAACAAGGGGTACTGTGATGTGTAAACAGGGGGCATTCTGAAAAGTAAGCAGTGCGCATTGTGATCAGTAAAAGGGGGCATTGTGATCAGGAACAAAGGGGCATTTTGACCAGTAAGCAGGGAGCATTAAAATCACTAATTTGGGGGGATTGTGATAAAAAACAGGGGTCATTATGATTAAGAACAAGGGGCATTGTGATCACAAAGCAGGGGCATTGTGATCAGTAACAGGGGGCATAGTGATCCTTAATGATGGGGGATTGTGATGAGGAAGCAAAGGGCATTGGCATCAGTAGGCAAGGGGTATTGTGATCGGTGAATAAGGGGTACTGTGGTCTGTAAACAGGGGATATTCTGAAAAGTATGCAGGATGCATTGTGATCAGAAAAGGGGGCAATGTGATCAGGAACAAATGGGCATTTTGACCAGTAAGCAGGGAGCATTGTAATCAGTAATCAGGGGGAATGGTGATCATAAACAGGGGTCATTATGATCAAGTACAAGCGACATTGTGATCAGTAAAGACGGGGCATTGTGTCACAATGCAGGGGCATTGTTATCATTAACGGGGGTATTGTGATCAGTAAGGATGGGGGATTGTGATCAGGAAATAAGGGGGATTGTGATCAGGAAGCAAGAGACATTGTGATCAGGAACCAAAGGGCATTGTGACCAGGAAGCACGGAATATTGTAATCACTAAACATGAGGTATTGTAATCAGAAACAGGGGTCATTATGATCAAGAACAAGCGGCATTGTGATCAGTAAAGAAGGGGCATTGAGATCACAAAGCAGGGGGCATTGTGATCAGTAAAAGGGGGCAGTGTGATCCGCAACAAAGGGGCATTTTGAACAGTAAGCAGGGAGCATTGTAATCACTAATCAGAGGGTATCGTGACCACAAACAAGGGTCATTATTATCAAGAGCAAGGGGCATTGCGATCAGGAAGAATGGGGGATTGTGATCAGGAAGTAGGGGAATTGTGATCAGGAAGCAAGAGGTATTGTGATCAGGAATCAAAGGGCATTGTGATCAGTAGCCATGGGGTATTGTAATCAGTGAACAACGGGTACTGTGATGTGTAACCAGGGGGCATTGTGACCAGGAAGAAATGCCATCGTGATCAATTAGCAGGGATCACTTTAATCACTCATAAGGTGGTATTATGATCAGAAACAGTGGTCATTATGATTAAGAACGAGGGGCATTGTGATCACAAAGCAGGCGGCATTTTCATCAGTAACAGGGGGCATTGTGATCACTAAGCATGAGGGATTGTGATCAGTAAGCCAGGGTAATTGCGATCAGGAAGCAAAGGGCATTGTGATCAGTAGGCAAGGGGTATTGTGATCAGTGAACAAGGTGTACGGTGATGTGTAAACAGGGGGCATTCTGATAACTAAGCAGGGGGCATTGTGGTAAGGAAGAAAGGGGCATTGTGATCAGTATGCAGGGAGCATTGTAATCACTAAGGGTGAGGGAATGTGATTAGGAAGCAAGGAGAATTGTGATCATGAAGGAAAGGGCATTGTGATCAGTAGGCAAAGGGTATTGTGATCGGTGAACAAGGGGTACTGTGACGTGTAAACAGGGGATATTCTGAAAACTAAGCAGGCAGCATTGTGATCAGTAAAAGGGGGCACTCTGATCAGGAATAAACTGGCATTTTGACCACTAAGCTGGGAGCATTGCAATCACTAATCAGGTGGTATTGTGATCAGAAACAGGGGTCATTATGATCAAGAACAAGCGGCATTGTGATCAGTAAAGAACGGGCATTGTGATCACAAAGCAGGTGCTTTGTGATCATTAACGGGGGTATTGTGATCAGGAAGGAAGGGGAATTGTGATCAGGAAGCCAGAGGTATTGTGATCAGGAAGCAAAGGGCATTGTGATCAGTTGGAAAGGGGTATTGTGATCAGTGAACAAGGGGTACTGTGATGTGTAAACAGGTGGCATTCTGAAAAGTAAGCAGTGGGCATTGTGATCAGTAAAAGGGGGCATTGTGATCAGGAACAAAGGGGCATTTTGACCAGTAAGCAGGGAGCATTATAATCACTAATTTGGGGAGATTGTGATAAAAAACAGGGGTCATTATGATTAAGAACAAGGGGCATTGTGATCACAAAGCAGGGGCATTGTGATCAGTAACACCGGCATAGTGATCCTTAAGGATGGGGGATTGTGATGAGGAAGCAAAGGGCATTGGCATCAGTAGGCAAGGGGTATTGTGATCGGTGAATAAGGGGTACTGTGGTCTGTAAAGAGGGGATATTCTGAAAAGTATGCAGGATGCATTGTGTTTAGAAAAGTGGGCATTGTGATCAGGAACAAATGGGCATTTTGACCAGTAAGCAGGGAGCATTGTAATCACTAATCAGGGGGAATTGTGATCAGAAACAGGGGTCATTATGATCAAGTACAAGCGACATTGTGATCAGTAAAGACGGGGCATTGTGATCACAATGCAGGGGCATTGTTATCATTAACGGGGGTACTGTGATCAGTAAGGATGGGGGATTGTGATCAGGAAATAAGGGGAATTGTGATCAGGAAGCAAGAGGCATTGTGATCAGGAACCAAAGGGCATTGTGAGCAGTAAGCACGGAATATTGTAATCACTAAACATGAGGTATTGTGATCAGAAACAGGGGTCATTATGATCAAGAACAAGCGGCATTGTGATCAGTAAAGAAGGGGCATTGTGATCACAAAGCAGGGGGCATTGTGATCAGTAAAAGGGGGCAGTGTGATCCGGAACAAAGGGGCATTTTGACCAGTAAGCAGGGAGCATTGTAATCACTAATCAGAGGGTATTGTGACCACAAACAAGGGTCATTATTATCAAGAGCAAGGGGCATTGCGATCAGGAAGAATGGGGGATTGTGATCAGGAACCCATGGAATTGTGATCAGGAAGCAAGATATATTGTGATCAGGAAGCAAAGGGCATTGTGATCATTAGGCAAGGGCTATCGTGATCAGTGAACAAGAGGTATGTGATGTGTAAACAGGGCGTATTCTGAAAATTAAACAGGGGGCACTGAGATCAGTATCGGGGGTATTGTGATCAGTAAGGATGGGGGATTGTGATCAGGACGCAAGTGCAATTGTGATCAGGAAGCCACAGTTATTGTGATCAGGAAACAAAGGGCATTGTGATCAGTAGGCAAGGGGTATTTTGATCAGTGAACAACACGTACTGTGATGTGTAAACAGGGGTAATGTGATCAGGAAGAAAGGGCCATTGTGATCAGTAAGCAGGGAGCATTTTAATCACTCATCAGGGGGTATTGTTATCAGAAACAGTGGTCATTATGATTAAGAACAAGGGGCATTGTGATCACAAAGCAGGGGGTATTGTGATCAGTAACACGGGGCATTGTGATCACTAAAGATGGGGGATTGTGATCAGGAAGCAAGGGGAATTGTGATCAGGAAGCAAGAGGCATTGTGATCAGGAAGCAAAGGGCATTGTGAGAAGTAGGCAAGGGGTATTGTGATCAGTGAACAAGGGGTACTGTGATGTGTAACAGGGGGCATTCTGAAAAGTAAGCAGGGGGCATTGTGGTCAGTAAAAGGGGGCATTTTGATCAGGAAGAATGGGGCATTGTGATCAGTAAGCAGGGAGCATTCTAATCACTAATCAGGGGGTATTGTGATCAGAAACAAGGGGCATTATGTCAAGAACAAGGGGCATTGTGATCAAAAAACAAGGGGCATGGTGATCACAAAGCAGGGGTCACTGTGATCAGTAACGGGGTATTGTGATCAGTAAGAATGGGGGATTTTGATCAGGAAGTAAGGGGAATTGTGATCAGGAAGCAAGAGTCATTGTGATTAGGAAGCAAAGAGCATTGTGAGCAGTAGGCAAGGGGTATTGTGATAATTGATCAAGGGTACTGTGATGTGCAAACAGGGGGCATTCTGATAAGTAAGCAGGGGCATTGTGATCAGGAAGAAAGTGTAATTGTGATCACTCGCAGGGAGCATTTTATTCACTAATCAGGGGGTATTGTGATCAGAAACAGGGGTCATTGTGATCGAGAAGAAGCGGCATTCTGACCAGTATACAAGGGGCATTGTGATCACAAAGCAGGGGTCATTGTGATCGCTAACTGGGGTATTGTGATCAGAAAAGATGGGGGATTGTGATCAGGAAGCAAGGGGAATTGTGATCAGGAAGCAAGAGGTATTGTGATCAGGACGCAAGAGTTATTGTGATCAGGAAGCAAAGGGCATTGTGAGCAGTAGGCAAGGGGTATTGTGATCAAAGAACAAGGGGTACTGTGATGTGTAAACAGGGGGCATTCTGATAAGTAAGCAGGGGCATTGTGATCAGGAGAAAAGGGGCATTTTGACCATTAAGCAGGGAGCATTGTAATTACTCTTCAGGGTTCATTGTGACCACAAACAAGGGTCATTATGATCAAGAGCAAGGGGCATTGTGATAACAAAGCAGGGGGCATTGTAATCAGTAAAGATGGGGAATTGTGATCAGGAAGTAAGGGGATTTGTGATCAGGAAGCAAGGGGCATTGTGATCAGTAGGCAAGGGGTATTGTGATCAGTGAACAACGGGTACTGTGATGTGTAAACAGGGTGCATTCTGAAAAGTAAGCAGGGGGCGTTGTGATCAGGAAGAAAGGGTCATTGTGATCAGTAAGCAGGGAGCATTGTAATCACTAATCAGGGGTATTGTGATCAGAAACAGGGGTCTTCATGATCAAGAGCAAGGGGCACTGTGATCACAATGCAGTGGGCATTGTGATCAGTAAAGATGGGAGATTGTGATCAGGAAGCAAGGGGAATTGTGATCAGGAAGCAAGAGGGATTGTGATCAGGAAGCAAAGGCATTGTGATCAGTAGCCAAGGGGTATTGTGATCAGTGAACAAGGGGTACTGTGATGTGCAAACAGGGGGCATTCTGAGAAGTAAGCAGTGGGCATTGTGATCAGGAAAAAAGGGGCATTGTGATCAGTAACTGGGTTATTGTGATCAATAAGAATGTGGAGTTGTGATCAGGAAACAAAGGACATTGTAATCAGTAGGCAAGGGGTATAGTGATAGGTGAACAAGGGGTACTGTGATGTGTAAACTGGGGGCATTCTGATAAGTAAGCAGGGGTCATTGTGATCAGGAAGAAAGGGGCATTGTGATCAGTATGCAGGGAGCATTGTAATCACTAATGAGGGGGTATTGTGATCACAAACAAGGGTCATTATGATCAAGAGCAAGGGGCTTTGTGATCACAAAGCAGGGGGTATTGTGCTCAGTTAGGATGTGGAATTGTGATCAGGAAGTAGAGGAATTGTGATCAGGAAGCAAGAGGGATTGTGATCAGGAAGCAAAGGGCATTGTGATCAGTAGGCAAAGGGTTTTGTGATCGGTGAACAAGGGGTACTGTGACGTGTAAACAGGGGATATTCTGAAAACTAAGCAGGCAGCATTGTGATCAGTAAAAGGGGGCACTGTTATCAGGAACAAACTGGCATTTTGACCAGTAAGCCGGGAGCATTGTAATCACTAATCAGGGGGTATTGTGATCAGAAACAGGGGTCATTATGATCAAGTACAAGCGACATTGTGATCAGTAAAGACGGGGCATTGTGATCACAATGCAGGGGCATTGTTATCATTAACGGGGGTACTGTGATCAGTAAGGATGGGGGATTGTGATCAGGAAATAAGGGGAATTGTGATCAGGAAGCAAGAGGCATTGTGATCAGAAACCAAAGGGCATTGTGAGCAGTAAGCACGGAATATTGTAATCACTAAACATGAGGTATTGTGATCAGAAACAGGGGTCATTATGATCAAGAACAAGCGGCATTGTGATCAGTAAAGAAGGGGCTTTGTGATCACAAAGCAGGGGGCATTGTGATCAGTAAAAGGGGGCAGTGTGATCCGGAACAAAGGGGCATTTTGACCAGTAAGCAGGGAGCATTGTAATCACTAATCAGAGGGTATCGTGACCACAAACATGGGTCATTATTACCAAGAGCAAGGGGCATTGCGATCAGGAAGAATGGGGGATTGTGATCAGGAACCCAGGGAATTGTGATCAGGAAGCAAGATATATTGTGATCAGGAAGCAAAGGGCATTGTGATCATTAGGCAAGGGCTATCGTGATCAGTGAACAAGAGGTATGTGATGTGTAAACAGGGCGTATTCTGAAAATTAAGCAGGGGGCACTGAGATCATTATCGGGTGTATTGTGATCAGTAAGGATGGGGGATTGTGATCAGGACGAAAGGGCAATTGTGATCAGGAAGCCACAGTTATTGTGATCAGGAAACAAAGGGCATTGTGATCAGTGGGCCAGGGGTATTTTGATCAGTGAACAACGCGTACTGTGATGTGTAAACAGGGGGCAATGTGATCAGGAAGAAAAGGCCATTGTGATCAGTGAGCAGGGAGCATTTTAATCACTCATCAGGGGGTATTGTTATCAGAAACAGTGGTCATTATGATTAAGAACAAGGGGCATTGTGATCACAAAGCAGGGGGTATTGTGATCAGTAACACGGGGCATTGTGATCACTAAAGATGGGGGATTGTGATCAGGAATCAAGGGGAATTGTGATCAGGAAGCAAGAGGTATTGTGATCAGGAGGCAAAGGGCATTGTGAGAAGTAGGCAAGGGGTATTGTGATCAGTGAACAAGGGGTACTGTGATGTGTAACAGGGGGCATTCTGAAAAGTAAGCAGGGGGCATTGTGGTCAGTAAAAGGGGGCATTTTGATCAGGAAGAATGGGGCATTGTGATCAGTAAGCAGGGAGCATTCTAATCACTAATCAGGGGGTATTGTGATCAGAAACAAGGGGCATTATGGTCAAGAACAAGGGGCATTGTGATAAAAAAACAAGGGGCATTGTGATCACAAAGCAGGGGGCATTGTGATCAGTAACGGGGTATTGTGATCAGTAAGAATGGGGGATTTTGATCAGGAAGTAAGGGGAATTGTGAACAGGAAGCAAAGAGCATTGTGAGCAGTAGGCAAGGGGTATTGTGATAACTGATCAAGGGTACTGTGATGTGTTAACAAGGGACATTCTGATAAGTAAGCAGGGGCATTGTGATCAGGAAGAAAGCGGCATTGTGATCAGTAAGCACGGAATATTGTAATCAGTATACAGGAGGTATTGTGATCAGAAACAGGGGTCATTATGATCAAGAACAAGCGGCAATGTGATCAGTAAAGAAGGGGTATTGTGATCACAAAGCAGGGGGCATTATGATCAGGAAAAAAGGGGAATTGTGATCATGAAGCAAGGGAAATTTTGATCAGGAAGCAAAGGGCATTGTGACCAGTAGGCAAGGCGTATTGCGATCAGGGAACAAGGGGTAACGTGATGTGTAAAGACGGGGCATTCTGATAAGAATGCAGGGGGTAATGTGATCAGGAAGAAAGGTGAATTGTGATCAGGAAGCAAGGGGAATTGTGATCAGGAAGCAAGATTTATTGTGATCAGGAAGCAAAGGGCATTGTGAGCAGTAGGCAAGGGGTATTGTGATCAGAGAACAAGGGGTACTGTGATGTGTAAACAGGGGGCATTCTGATAAGTAAGCAGGGGCATTGTGATCAGGAGAAAAGGCGCATTTTGACCATTATGCAGGGAGCATTGTAATTACTATTCAGGGTGCATTGTGACCACAAACAAGGGTCATTATGATCAAGAGCAAGGGGCATTGTGATCACAAAGCAGGGGGCATTGTGATCAGTAAATATGGGGAATTGTGATCAGGAAGTAAGGGGATTTCTGATCAGGAAGCAAGAGGGATTGTGATCAGGAAGCAAGGGGCATTGTGATCAGTAGGCAAGGGGTATTGTGATCAGTGAACAACGGGTACTGTGATGTGTAAACAGGGTGCATTCTGAAAAGTCAGCAGCGTGCGTTGTGATCAGGAAGAAAGGGTCATTGTGATCAGTAAGCAGGGAGCATTGTAATCACTAATCAGGGGTATTGTGATCAGAAACAGGGGTCTTCATGATCAAGAGCAAGGGGCACTGTGATCACAATGCAGTGGGCATTGTGATCAGTAAAGATGGGAGATTGTGATCAGGAAGCAAGGGGAATTGTGATCAGGAAGCAAGAGGGATTGTGATCAGGAAGCAAAGGCATTGTGATCAGTAGGCAAGGGGTATTGTGATCAGTGAACAAGGGGTACTGTGATGTGCAAACAGGGGGCATTCTGAAAAGTAAGCAGTGGGCATTGTGATCAGGAAAAAAGGGGCATTGTGATCAGTAACTGGGTTATTGTGATCAATAAGAATGTGGAGTTGTGATCAGGAAACAAAGGACATTGTAATCAGTAGGCAAGGGGTATAGTGATAGGTGAACAAGTGGTACTGTGATGTGTAAACAGGGGGCATTCTGAAAAGTAAGCAGTGGGCATTGTGATCAGTAAAAGGGGGCATTGTGATCAGGAACGAAGGGGCATTTTGACCAGTAAGCAGGGAGCATTATAATCACTAATTTGTGGGGATTGTGATGAAAAACAGGGGTCATTATGATTAAGAACAAGGGGCATTGTGATCACAAAGCAGGGGCATTTTGATCAGTAACAGTGGGCATAGTGATCTTTAAGGATGGGGGATTCTGATGAGGAAGCAAATGGCATTGGCATCAGTAGGCAAGGGGTATTTTGATAGGTGAATAAGAGGTACTGTTGTCTGTAAACTGGGGATATTCTGAAAAGTATGCAGGGTGCATTGTGATCAGAAAAGGGGGCATTATGATCAGGAACAAATGGGCATTTTGACCAGTAAGCAGGGAGCATTGTAATCACTAATCAGAGGGAATTGTGATCAGAAACAGGGGTCATTTTGATCAAGTACAAGCGACATTGTGATCAATAAAGACGGGGCATTTTGATCACAATGCAGGGGCATTGTTATCGTTAACGGGGGTATTGTGATCAGTAAGGATGGGGGATTGTGATCAGGAAATAAGGGGAATTGTGAACAGGAAGCAAGAGGCATTGTGATCAGGAACCAAAGAGCATTGTGAGCAGTAAGCACGGAATATTGTAATCACTAAACATGAGGTATTGTGATCAGAAACAGGGGTCATTATGATCAAGAACAAGCGGCATTGTGATCAGTAAAGAAGGGGCATTGTGATCACAAAGCAGGGGGCATTGTGATCAGCAAAAGGGGGCAGTGTGATCCGGAACAAAGGGGGCATTTTGACCAGTAAGCAGGGAGCATTGTAATCACTAATCAGAGGGTATTGTGACCACAAACAAGGGTCATTATTATCAAGAGCAAGTGGCATTGCGATCAGGAAGAATGGGGGATTGTGATCAGTAACCCAGGGGATTGTGATCAGGAAGCAAGATATATTGTGATCAGGAAGCAAAGGGCATTGTGATCATTAGGCAAGGGGTATCGTGATCAGTGAACAAGAGGTATGTGATGTGTAAACAGGGCGTATTCTGAAAATTAAGCAGGGGGCACTGAGATCAGTATCGGGGGTATTGTGATCAGTAAGGATGGGGGATTGTGATCAGGACGAAAGGGCAATTGTGATCAGGAAGACACAGTTATTGTGATCAGGAAACAAAGGGCATTGTGATCAGTAGGCAAGGGGTATTTTGATCAGTGAACAACGCGTACTGTGATGTGTAAACAGGGGGCAATGTGATCAGGAAGAAAGGGCCATTGTGATCAGTAAGCAGGGAGCATTTTAATCACACATCAGGGGGTATTGTTATCAGAAACAGTGGTCATTATGATTAAGAACAAGGGGCATTGTGATCACAAAGCAGGGGGTATTGTGATCAGTAATACGGGGCATTGTGATCACTAAAGACGGGGGATTGTGATCAGGAAGCAAGGGGAATTGTGATCAGGAAGCAAGAGGCATTGTGATCAGGAAGCAAAGGGCATTGTGAGAAGTAGGCAAGGGGTATTGTGATCAGTGAACAAGTTGTACTGTGATGTGTAACAGGGGGCATTCTGAAAAGTAAGCAGGGGGCATTGTGGTCAGTAAAAGGGGGCATTTTGATCAGGAAGAATGGGGAATTGTGATCAGTAAGCAGGGAGCATTCTAATCACTAATCAGGGGGTATTGTGATCAGAAACAAGGGGCATTATGGTCAAGAACAAGGGGCATTTTGATAAAAAAAACAAGGGGCGTTGTGATCACAAAGCAGGGGGCATTGTGATCAGTAACGGGGCATTGTGATCAGTAACGGGGTATTGTAATCAGTAAGAATGGGGGATTTTGATCAGGAAGTAAGGGGAATTGTGACCAGGAAGCAAAGAGCATTGTGAGCAGTAGGCAAGGGGTATTGTGATAATTGATCAAGGGTACTGTGATGTGTTAACAGGGGACATTCTGATAAGTAAGCAGGGGCATTGTGATCAGGAAGAAAGCGGCATTGTGATCAGTAAGCACGGAATATTGTAATCAGTATACAGGAGGTATTGTGATCAGAAACAGGGGTCATTATGATCAAGAACAAGCGGCAATGTGATCAGTAAACAAGGGGTATTGAGATCACAAAGCAGGGGGCATTGTGATCAGGAAAAAAGGGGAATTGTTATCAGGAAGCAAGGGAAATTTTGATCAGTAAGCAAAGGCATTGTGACCAGTAGGCAAGGCGTATTGCGATCAGGGAACAAGGGGTAACGTGATGTGTAAAGACGGGGCATTCTGATAAGAATGCAGGGGGCAATATGATCAGGAAGAAAGGTGAATTGTGATCAGGAAGCAAGGGGAATTGTGAGCAGGAAGCAAGAGTTATTGTGATCAGGAAGCAAAGGGCATTGTGAGCAGTAGGCAAGGGGTATTGTGATCAGAGAACAAGGGGTACTGTGATGTGTAAACAGGGGGCATTCTGATAAGTAAGCAGGGGCATTGTGATCAAGAGAAAAGGGGCATTTTGACCATTAAGCAGGGAGCATTGTTATTACTATTCAGGGTGCATTGTGACCACAAACAAGGGTCATTATGATCAAGAACAAGGGGCATTGTGATCACAAAGCAGGGGGCATTGTGATCAGTAAAGATGGGGAATTGTGATCAGGAAGTAAGGGGATTTGTGATCAGGAAGCAAGAGGGATTGTGATCAGGAAGCAAGGGGCATTGTGATCAGTAGGCAAGGGGTATTGTGATCAGTGAACAATGGGTACTGTGATGTGTAAACAGGGTGCATTCTGAAAAGTAAGCAGCGTGCGTTGTGATCAGGAAGAAAGGGTCATTGTGATCAGTAAGCAGGGAGCATTGTAATCACTAATCAGGGGTATTGTGATCAGAAACAGGGGTCTTCATGATCAAGAGCAAGGGGCACTGTGATCACAATGCAGTGGGCATTGTGATCAGTAAAGATGGGAGATTGTGATCAGGAAGCAAGGGGAATTGTGATCAGGAAGCAAGAGGGATTGTGATCAGGAAGCAAAGGCATTGTGATCAGTAGGCAAGGGGTATTGTGATCAGTGAACGAGGGGTACTGTGATGTGTAAACAGGGGGCATTCTGAAAAGTAAGCAGTGGGCATTGTGATCAGGAAAAAAGGGGCATTGTGATCAGTAACTGGGTTATTGTGATCAATAAGAATGTGGAGTTGTGATCAGGAAACAAAGGACATTGTGGTCAGTAGGCAAGGGGTATAGTGATAGGTGAACAAGGGTTACTGTGATGTGTAAACTGGGGTCATTCTGATAAGTATGCAGGGGTCATTGTGATCAGGAAAAAGGGGCATTGTGATCAGTATGCAGGGAGCATTGTAATCACTAATCGGGGTATTGTGATCACAAACAAGGGTCATTATGATCAAGAGCAAGGGGCTTTGTGATCACAAAGCAGGGGGCATTGTGCTCAGTTAGGATGTGGAATTGTGATCAGGAAGTAGGGGAATTGTGATCAGGAAGCAAGAGGTATTGTGATCAGGAAGCAAAGGGCATTGTGATCATTAGGCAAGGGGTATCGTGATCAGTGAACAAGAGGTATGTGATGTGTAAACAGGGCGTATTCTAAAAATTAAGCAGGGGGCACTGAGATCAGTATCGGGGGTAATGTGATCAGTAAGGATGGGGGATTGTGATCAGGACGCAAGGGCAATTGTGATCAGGAAGCCACAGTTATTGTGATCAGGAAACAAAGGGCATTGTGATCAGTAGGCAAGGGGTATTTTGATCAGTGAACAATGCGTACTGTGATGTGTAAACAGGGGGCAATGTGATCAGGAAGAAAGGGCCATTGTGATCAGTAAGCAGGGAGCATTTTAATCACACATCAGGGGGTATTGTTATCAGAAACAGTGGTCATTATGATTAAGAACAAGGGGCATTGTGATCACAAAGCAGGGGGTATTGTGATCAGTAACACGGGGCATTGTGATCACTAAAGACGGGGGATTGTGATCAGGAAGCAAGGGGAATTATGATCAGGAAGCAAGAGGCATTGTGATCGGGAAGCAAAGGGCATTGTGAGAAGTAGGCAAGGGGTATTGTGATCAGTGAACAAGGGGTACTGTGATGTGTAACAGGGGGCATTCTGAAAAGTAAGCAGGGGGCATTGTGGTCAGTAAAAGGGGGCATTTTGATCAGGAAGAATGGGGAATTGTGATCAGTAAGCAGGGAGCATTCTAATCACTAATCAGGGGGTATTGTGATCAGAAACAAGGGGCATTATGGTCAAGAACAAGGGGCATTTTGATAAAAAAAACAAGGGGCGTTGTGATCACAAAGCAGGGGGCATTGTGATCAGTAACGGGGCATTGTGATCAGTAACGGGGTATTGTGATCAGTAAGAATGGGGAATTTTGATCAGGAAGTAAGGGGAATTGTGACCAGGAAGCAAAGAGCATTGTGAGCAGTAGGCAAGGGGTATTGTGATAATTGATCAAGGGTACTGTGATGTGTTAACAGGGGACATTCTGATAAGTAAGCAGGGGCATTGTGATCAGGAAGAAAGCGGCATTGTGATCAGTAAGCACGGAATATTGTAATCAGTATACAGGAGGTATTGTGATCAGAAACAGGGGTCATTATGATCAAGAACAAGCGGCAATGTGATCAGTAAACAAGGGGTATTGAGATCACAAAGCAGGGGGCATTGTGATCAGGTAAAAAGGGGAATTGTTATCAGGAAGCAAGGGAAATTTTGATCAGGAAGCAAAGGGCATTGTGACCAGTAGGCAAGGCATATTGCGATCAGGGAACAAGGGGTAACGTGATGTGTAAAGACGGGGCATTCTGATAAGAATGCAGGGGGCAATATGATCAGGAAGAAAGGTGAATTGTGATCAGGAAGCAAGGGGAATTGTGAGCAGGAAGCAAGAGTTATTGTGATCAGGAAGCAAAGGGCATTGTGAGCAGTAGGCAAGGGGTATTGTGATCAGAGAACAAGGGGTACTGTGATGTGTAAACAGGGGGCATTCTGATAAGTAAGCAGGGGCATTGTGATCAGGAGAAAAGGCGCATTTTGACCATTATGCAGGGAGCATTGTAATTACTATTCAGGGTGCATTGTGACCACAAACAAGGGTCATTATGATCAAGAGCAAGGGGCATTGTGATCACAAAGCAGGGGGCATTGTGATCAGTAAATATGGGGAATTGTGATCAGGAAGTAAGGGGATTTCTGATCAGGAAGCAAGAGGGATTGTGATCAGGAAGCAAGGGGCATTGTGATCAGTAGGCAAGGGGTATTGTGATCAGTGAACAACGGGTACTGTGATGTGTAAACAGGGTGCATTCTGAAAAGTCAGCAGCGTGCGTTGTGATCAGGAAGAAAGGGTCATTGTGATCAGTAAGCAGGGAGCATTGTAATCACTAATCAGGGGTATTGTGATCAGAAACAGGGGTCTTCATGATCAAGAGCAAGGGGCACTGTGATCACAATGCAGTGGGCATTGTGATCAGTAAAGATGGGAGATTGTGATCAGGAAGCAAGGGGAATTGTGATCAGGAAGCAAGAGGGATTGTGATCAGGAAGCAAAGGCATTGTGATCAGTAGCCAAGGGGTATTGTGATCAGTGAACAAGGGGTACTGTGATGTGCAAACAGGGGGCATTCTGAAAAGTAAGCAGTGGGCATTGTGATCAGGAAAAAAGGGGCATTGTGATCAGTAACTGGGTTATTGTGATCAATAAGAATGTGGAGTTGTGATCAGGAAACAAAGGACATTGTAATCAGTAGGCAAGGGGTATAGTGATAGGTGAACAAGTGGTACTGTGATGTGTAAACAGGGGGCATTCTGAAAAGTAAGCAGTGGGCATTGTGATCAGTAAAAGGGGGCATTGTGATCAGGAACGAAGGGGCATTTTGACCAGTAAGCAGGGAGCATTATAATCACTAATTTGTGGGGATTGTGATGAAAAACAGGGGTCATTATGATTAAGAACAAGGGGCATTGTGATCACAAAGCAGGGGCATTTTGATCAGTAACAGTGGGCATAGTGATCTTTAAGGATGGGGGATTCTGATGAGGAAGCAAATGGCATTGGCATCAGTAGGCAAGGGGTATTTTGATAGGTGAATAAGAGGTACTGTTGTCTGTAAACTGGGGATATTCTGAAAAGTATGCAGGGTGCATTGTGATCAGAAAAGGGGGCATTATGATCAGGAACAAATGGGCATTTTGACCAGTAAGCAGGGAGCATTGTAATCACTAATCAGAGGGAATTGTGATCAGAAACAGGGGTCATTTTGATCAAGTACAAGCGACATTGTGATCAATAAAGACGGGGCATTTTGATCACAATGCAGGGGCATTGTTATCGTTAACGGGGGTATTGTGATCAGTAAGGATGGGGGATTGTGATCAGGAAATAAGGGGAATTGTGAACAGGAAGCAAGAGGCATTGTGATCAGGAACCAAAGAGCATTGTGAGCAGTAAGCACGGAATATTGTAATCACTAAACATGAGGTATTGTGATCAGAAACAGGGGTCATTATGATCAAGAACAAGCGGCATTGTGATCAGTAAAGAAGGGGCATTGTGATCACAAAGCAGGGGGCATTGTGATCAGCAAAAGGGGGCAGTGTGATCCGGAACAAAGGGGGCATTTTGACCAGTAAGCAGGGAGCATTGTAATCACTAATCAGAGGGTATTGTGACCACAAACAAGGGTCATTATTATCAAGAGCAAGTGGCATTGCGATCAGGAAGAATGGGGGATTGTGATCAGTAACCCAGGGAATTGTGATCAGGAAGCAAGATATATTGTGATCAGGAAGCAAAGGGCATTGTGATCATTAGGCAAGGGGTATCGTGATCAGTGAACAAGAGGTATGTGATGTGTAAACAGGGCGTATTCTGAAAATTAAGCAGGGGGCACTGAGATCAGTATCGGGGGTATTGTGATCAGTAAGGATGGGGGATTGTGATCAGGACGAAAGGGCAATTGTGATCAGGAAGACACAGTTATTGTGATCAGGAAACAAAGGGCATTGTGATCAGTAGGCAAGGGGTATTTTGATCAGTGAACAACGCGTACTGTGATGTGTAAACAGGGGGCAATGTGATCAGGAAGAAAGGGCCATTGTGATCAGTAAGCAGGGAGCATTTTAATCACACATCAGGGGGTATTGTTATCAGAAACAGTGGTCATTATGATTAAGAACAAGGGGCATTGTGATCACAAAGCAGGGGGTATTGTGATCAGTAATACGGGGCATTGTGATCACTAAAGACGGGGGATTGTGATCAGGAAGCAAGGGGAATTGTGATCAGGAAGCAAGAGGCATTGTGATCAGGAAGCAAAGGGCATTGTGAGAAGTAGGCAAGGGGTATTGTGATCAGTGAACAAGTTGTACTGTGATGTGTAACAGGGGGCATTCTGAAAAGTAAGCAGGGGGCATTGTGGTCAGTAAAAGGGGGCATTTTGATCAGGAAGAATGGGGAATTGTGATCAGTAAGCAGGGAGCATTCTAATCACTAATCAGGGGGTATTGTGATCAGAAACAAGGGGCATTATGGTCAAGAACAAGGGGCATTTTGATAAAAAAAACAAGGGGCGTTGTGATCACAAAGCAGGGGGCATTGTGATCAGTAACGGGGCATTGTGATCAGTAACGGGGTATTGTAATCAGTAAGAATGGGGGATTTTGATCAGGAAGTAAGGGGAATTGTGACCAGGAAGCAAAGAGCATTGTGAGCAGTAGGCAAGGGGTATTGTGATAATTGATCAAGGGTACTGTGATGTGTTAACAGGGGACATTCTGATAAGTAAGCAGGGGCATTGTGATCAGGAAGAAAGCGGCATTGTGATCAGTAAGCACGGAATATTGTAATCAGTATACAGGAGGTATTGTGATCAGAAACAGGGGTCATTATGATCAAGAACAAGCGGCAATGTGATCAGTAAACAAGGGGTATTGAGATCACAAAGCAGGGGGCATTGTGATCAGGAAAAAAGGGGAATTGTTATCAGGAAGCAAGGGAAATTTTGATCAGTAAGCAAAGGCATTGTGACCAGTAGGCAAGGCGTATTGCGATCAGGGAACAAGGGGTAACGTGATGTGTAAAGACGGGGCATTCTGATAAGAATGCAGGGGGCAATATGATCAGGAAGAAAGGTGAATTGTGATCAGGAAGCAAGGGGAATTGTGATCAGGAAGCAAGAGTTATTGTGATCAGGAAGCAAAGGGCATTGTGAGCAGTAGGCAAGGGGTATTGTGATCAGAGAACAAGGGGTACTGTGATGTGTAAACAGGGGGCATTCTGATAAGTAAGCAGGGGCATTGTGATCCGGAGAAAAGGGGCATTTTGACCATTAAGCAGGGAGCATTGTTATTACTATTCAGGGTGCATTGTGACCACAAACAAGGGTCATTATGATCAAGAACAAGGGGCATTGTGATCACAAAGCAGGGGGCATTGTGATCAGTAAAGATGGGGAATTGTGATCAGGAAGTAAGGGGATTTGTGATCAGGAAGCAAGAGGGATTGTGATCAGGAAGCAAGGGGCATTGTGATCAGTAGGCAAGGGGTATTGTGATCAGTGAACAATGGGTACTGTGATGTGTAAACAGGGTGCATTCTGAAAAGTAAGCAGCGTGCGTTGTGATCAGGAAGAAAGGGTCATTGTGATCAGTAAGCAGGGAGCATTGTAATCACTAATCAGGGGTATTGTGATCAGAAACAGGGGTCTTCATGATCAAGAGCAAGGGGCACTGTGATCACAATGCAGTGGGCATTGTGATCAGTAAAGATGGGAGATTGTGATCAGGAAGCAAGGGGAATTGTGATCAGGAAGCAAGAGGGATTGTGATCAGGAAGCAAAGGCATTGTGATCAGTAGGCAAGGGGTATTGTGATCAGTGAACGAGGGGTACTGTGATGTGTAAACAGGGGGCATTCTGAAAAGTAAGCAGTGGGCATTGTGATCAGGAAAAAAGGGGCATTGTGATCAGTAACTGGGTTATTGTGATCAATAAGAATGTGGAGTTGTGATCAGGAAACAAAGGACATTGTGGTCAGTAGGCAAGGGGTATAGTGATAGGTGAACAAGGGTTACTGTGATGTGTAAACTGGGGTCATTCTGATAAGTATGCAGGGGTCATTGTGATCAGGAAAAAGGGGCATTGTGATCAGTATGCAGGGAGCATTGTAATCACTAATCGGGGTATTGTGATCACAAACAAGGGTCATTATGATCAAGAGCAAGGGGCTTTGTGATCACAAAGCAGGGGGCATTGTGCTCAGTTAGGATGTGGAATTGTGATCAGGAAGTAGGGGAATTGTGATCAGGAAGCAAGAGGTATTGTGATCAGGAAGCAAAGGGCATTGTGATCATTAGGCAAGGGGTATCGTGATCAGTGAACAAGAGGTATGTGATGTGTAAACAGGGCGTATTCTAAAAATTAAGCAGGGGGCACTGAGATCAGTATCGGGGGTAATGTGATCAGTAAGGATGGGGGATTGTGATCAGGACGCAAGGGCAATTGTGATCAGGAAGCCACAGTTATTGTGATCAGGAAACAAAGGGCATTGTGATCAGTAGGCAAGGGGTATTTTGATCAGTGAACAATGCGTACTGTGATGTGTAAACAGGGGGCAATGTGATCAGGAAGAAAGGGCCATTGTGATCAGTAAGCAGGGAGCATTTTAATCACACATCAGGGGGTATTGTTATCAGAAACAGTGGTCATTATGATTAAGAACAAGGGGCATTGTGATCACAAAGCAGGGGGTATTGTGATCAGTAACACGGGGCATTGTGATCACTAAAGACGGGGGATTGTGATCAGGAAGCAAGGGGAATTATGATCAGGAAGCAAGAGGCATTGTGATCGGGAAGCAAAGGGCATTGTGAGAAGTAGGCAAGGGGTATTGTGATCAGTGAACAAGGGGTAATGTGATGTGTAACAGGGGGCATTCTGAAAAGTAAGCAGGGGGCATTGTGGTCAGTAAAAGGGGGCATTTTGATCAGGAAGAATGGGGAATTGTGATCAGTAAGCAGGGAGCATTCTAATCACTAATCAGGGGGTATTGTGATCAGAAACAAGGGGCATTATGGTCAAGAACAAGGGGCATTTTGATAAAAAAAACAAGGGGCGTTGTGATCACAAAGCAGGGGGCATTGTGATCAGTAACGGGGCATTGTGATCAGTAACGGGGTATTGTGATCAGTAAGAATGGGGAATTTTGATCAGGAAGTAAGGGGAATTGTGACCAGGAAGCAAAGAGCATTGTGAGCAGTAGGCAAGGGGTATTGTGATAATTGATCAAGGGTACTGTGATGTGTTAACAGGGGACATTCTGATAAGTAAGCAGGGGCATTGTGATCAGGAAGAAAGCGGCATTGTGATCAGTAAGCACGGAATATTGTAATCAGTATACAGGAGGTATTGTGATCAGAAACAGGGGTCATTATGATCAAGAACAAGCGGCAATGTGATCAGTAAACAAGGGGTATTGAGATCACAAAGCAGGGGGCATTGTGATCAGGTAAAAAGGGGAATTGTTATCAGGAAGCAAGGGAAATTTTGATCAGGAAGCAAAGGGCATTGTGACCAGTAGGCAAGGCATATTGCGATCAGGGAACAAGGGGTAACGTGATGTGTAAAGACGGGGCATTCTGATAAGAATGCAGGGGGCAATATGATCAGGAAGAAAGGTGAATTGTGATCAGGAAGCAAGGGGAATTGTGATCAGGAAGCAAGAGTTATTGTGATCAGGAAGCAAAGGGCATTGTGAGCAGTAGGCAAGGGGTATTGTGATCAGAGAACAAGGGGTACTGTGATGTGTAAACAGGGGGCATTCTGATAAGTAAGCAGGGGCATTGTGATCAAGAGAAAAGGGGCATTTTGACCATTAAGCAGGGAGCATTGTTATTACTATTCAGGGTGCATTGTGACCACAAACAAGGGTCATTATGATCAAGAACAAGGGGCATTGTGATCACAAAGCAGGGGGCATTGTGATCAGTAAAGATGGGGAATTGTGATCAGGAAGTAAGGGGATTTGTGATCAGGAAGCAAGAGGGATTGTGATCAGGAAGCAAGGGGCATTGTGATCAGTAGGCAAGGGGTATTGTGATCAGTGAACAATGGGTACTGTGATGTGTAAACAGGGTGCATTCTGAAAAGTAAGCAGCGTGCGTTGTGATCAGGAAGAAAGGGTCATTGTGATCAGTAAGCAGGGAGCATTGTAATCACTAATCAGGGGTATTGTGATCAGAAACAGGGGTCTTCATGATCAAGAGCAAGGGGCACTGTGATCACAATGCAGTGGGCATTGTGATCAGTAAAGATGGGAGATTGTGATCAGGAAGCAAGGGGAATTGTGATCAGGAAGCAAGAGGGATTGTGATCAGGAAGCAAAGGCATTGTGATCAGTAGGCAAGGGGTATTGTGATCAGTGAACGAGGGGTACTGTGATGTGTAAACAGGGGGCATTCTGAAAAGTAAGCAGTGGGCATTGTGATCAGGAAAAAAGGGGCATTGTGATCAGTAACTGGGTTATTGTGATCAATAAGAATGTGGAGTTGTGATCAGGAAACAAAGGACATTGTGGTCAGTAGGCAAGGGGTATAGTGATAGGTGAACAAGGGTTACTGTGATGTGTAAACTGGGGTCATTCTGATAAGTATGCAGGGGTCATTGTGATCAGGAAAAAGGGGCATTGTGATCAGTATGGAGGGAGCATTGTAATCACTAATCGGGGTATTGTGATCACAAACAAGGGTCATTATGATCAAGAGCAAGGGGCTTTGTGATCACAAAGCAGGGGGCATTGTGCTCAGTTAGGATGTGGAATTGTGATCAGGAAGTAGGGGAATTGTGATCAGGAAGCAAGAGGTATTGTGATCAGGAAGCAAAGGGCATTGTGATCAGTAGGCAAAGGGTATTGTGATCGGTGAAATAGCGGTACTGTGACATGTAAACAGGGGATTTTCTGAAAACTTAGCAGGCAGCATTGTGATCAGTAAAAGGGGGCACTGTGATCAGGAACAAACTGGCATTTTGACCAGTAAGCCATTGTAATCACTAATCAGGGGGTATTGTGATCAGAAACAGGGGTCATTATGATCAAGAACAAGCGGCATTGTGATCAGTAAAGAACGGGCATTGTGATCACAAAGCAGGCGCTTTGTGATCATTAACAGGGATATTGGGATCAGGAAGGAAGGGGAATTGTGATCAGGAAGCCAGAGGTATTGTGATCAGGAATCAAAGGGCATTGTGATCAGTTGGCAAGGGGTATTGTGATCAGTGAACAAGGGGTACTCTGATGTGTAAACAGGGGGCATTCTGATAAGTAAACAGTGGGCATTGTGATCAGTAAAAGGGGGCATTGTGATCAGGAACAAAGGGGCATTTTGACCAGTAAGCAGGGACCATTATAATCACTAATTTGGGGGGATTGTGATCAAAAACAGGGGTCATTATGATTAAGAACAGGGGCATTGTGATCAGTAACAGGGGGCATAGTGATCCTTAAGGATGGGGGATTGTGATGAGGAAGCAAAGGGCATTGGCATCAGTAGGCAAGGGGTATTGTGATCGGTGAACAAGGGGTATTGTGATGTGTAAACAGGGGGCATTCTGAAAAGTAAGCAGTGGGCATTGTGATCAGTAAGAGAGGTATTGTGATCAGGAAGCAAAGGTAATTGTGATCAGGAAGCAATAGTTATTGTTTTCAGGAAGCAAAGGGCATTGTGATCAGTAGGCAAGGGGAATTTTGATCAGGAAGCTGAGGTAATGTGATCAGGATGCTAAGGGCATTCTGATCACTTGGGAAGGGATATTGTGATCAGTCAACAAGGGGTACTGTGATGTGTAAACAGGGGGCATTCTGAAAAGTCACCAGGCACATTGTGATCAGAAAGAAAGGGGCATTTTGACCAGTTACCAGGGAGCATTGTAATCACAAATTAGGTGGTATTTTGATCACAAACAGGGGTCATTATGATTAAGAACAAGGGGCATTGTAATCACTGAGCAAGGGGCATTGTGATCAGCAACAGGGGGTATTGTGAACAGTAAGGATGGGGGATTGTGATCAGGAAGTAAGGGGAATTGAGATCAGGAAGCAAGAGGTATTGTGCTCAGGAGCAAAAGGCATTGTGTTCAGTAGGCAAGGGGTATTGTGATGTGTAAACAGGGGACATTCTGAAAAGTAAGCAGGGGTCATTGTGATCATTAAAAGGGTGAATTTTGATCAGGAATAAAGGGGCATTTTGACCAGTAAGCAGGGAGCATTGTAATCACTAATTGGGTGGTATTGTGATCACAAACATGGGCCATTATGATTAAGAACAAGGTGCATTGTGATCACAAAGCAGGGGGCATTGTCATCAGTAACAGGGGGCATTGTAATCACTAAGGATGGGGGATTGTGATCACGAAGCAAGGGGAATTTTGATCAGGAAGCAAAGGGCATTGTGACCAGTAGGCAAGGCGTATTGTGATCAGGGAAAAAGGGGTAACGTGATGTGTAAAGACGGGGCATTCTGATAAGCTTGCAGGGGGCAATGTGATCAGGAAGAAAGGTGAATAGTGATCAGGAAGCAAGGGGAATTGTGATAAGGAAGCAAGAGTTATTGTGATCAGGAAGCAAAGGGCATTGTGAGCAGTAGGCAAGGGGTATTGTGATCAGAGAACAAGGGGTACTGTGATGTGTAAACAGGGGGCATTCTGATAAGTAAGCTGGGGCATTGTGATCAGGAGAAAAGGGGCATTTTGACCATTAAGCAGGGAGCATTGTAATTAGTATTCAGGGTGCATTGTGACCACAATCAAGGGTCATTATGATCAAGAGTAAGGGGCATTGTGATCACAAAGCAGGGGGCATTGTGATCAGTAAAGATGGGGAATTGTGATCAGGAAGTAAGGGGAATTGTGATCAGGAAGCAAGAGTTATTGTGATCAGGAAGCAAAGGGTATTGTGAGCAGTAGGCAAGGGGTATTGTGATCAGTGAACAACGGGTACTGTGATGTGTAAACAGGGTGCATTCTGAAAAGTAAGCAGGGGGCGTTGTGATCAGGAAGAAAGGGTCATTGTGATCAGTAAGCAGGGAGCATTGTAATCACTAATCAGGGGTATTGTGATCAGAAACAGGGGTCTTCATGATCAAGAGCAAGGGGCACTGTGATCACAATGCAGTGGGCATTGTAATCAGTAAAGTAGGGAGATTGTGATCAGGAAGCAAGGGGAATTGTGATCAGGAAGCAAGACGGATTGCGATCAGAAAGCAAAGGGCATTGCGATCAGTAGGCCAGGGTAATTGTGATCAGTGAACAAGGGGTACTGTGATGTGTAAACAGGGGGCGTTCTGAAAAGTAAGCAGTGTGCTTTGTGATCAGGAAAAAAGGGGCATTGTGATCAGTAACTGGGTTATTGTGATCAATAAGAATGTGGAGTTGTGATCAGGAAACAAAAGACATTTTGATCAGTAGGCAAGGGGTATAGTGATAGGTGAACAAGGGTTACTGTGATGTGTAAACTGGGGGCATTCTGACAAGTAAGCAGGGGTCACTGTGATCAGGAAGAAAGGGGCATTGTGATCAGTATGCAGGGAGCATTGTAATCACTAATTGGGGTTTTGTGATCACAAACAAGGGTCATTATGATCAAGAGCAAGGGGCTTTGTGATCACAACGCAGGGGGCATTGTGCTCAGTTAGGATGTGGAATTGTGATCAGGAAGTAGGGGAATTGTGATCAGGAAGCAAGAGGTATTGTGATCAGGAAGCAAAGGGCATTGTTATCAATAGGCATGGGGTATTGTAATAAGTGAACAACGTGTACTGTGATGGGTAAACAGGGGAAATGTGACCAGGAAGAAATGCCATCGTGATCAATTAGCAGGGATCAATTTAATCACTCATAAGGTGGTATTATGATCAGAAACAGTGGTCATTATGATTAAGAACAGGGGGCATTGTGATCACAAAGCAGGGGGCATTTTCATCAGTAACAGGGGGCATTGTCATCACTAAGCATGAGGGATTGTGATCAGTAAGCCAGGGTAATTGTGATCAGGAAGCAAAGGGCATTGTGATCAGTAGGCAAGGGGTATTGTGATCAGTGAACTAGGTGTACGGTGATGTGTAAACAGGGGGCATTCTGATAACTAAGCAGGGGGCATTGTGGTAAGGAAGAAATGGGCATTGTGATCAGTATGCAGGGAGGATTGTAATCACTAAGGGTGAGGGAATGTGATTAGGAAGCAAGGAGAATTGTGATCGTGAAGCAAAGGGCATTGTGATCAGTAGGCAAAGGGTATTGTGATCGGTGAACAAGGGGTACTGTGACGTGTAAACAGGGGATATTCTGAAAACTAAGCAGGCAGCATTGTGATCAGTAAAAAAGGGCACTGTGATCAGGAACAAACTGGCATTTTGACCAGTAAGCCGGGAGTATTGTAATCACTAATCAGGGGGTATTGTGATCAGAAACAGGGGTCATTATGATCAAGAACAAGCGGCATTGTGATCAGTAAAGAACGGGCATTGTGATCACAAAGCAGGCGCTTTGTGATCATTAACGGGGGTATTGTGATCAGGAAGGAAGGGGAATTGTGATCAGGAAGCCAGAGGTATTGTGATCAGGAAGCAAAGGGCATTGTGATCAGTAGGCAAGGGGTATCGTGATCAGTGAACAAGGGGTACTGTGATGTGTAAACAGGGGGCAAATTGATCAGGAAGAAACAGCCATTGTGATCAGTAAGCAGGGAGAATTTTTATCACTCATCAGGGGGTATTGTTATCAGAAACAAAGGTCATTATGATTAATAACAAGGGGCATTGCGATCACAAACCAGGGGACATTTTGAGTTAGGTTTAGCGACAGTGTTAGTGTTAGGGTTAGGGTTAGGTTAGGGTTAGAGAGACAGTAAGGGTCAGAGTTAGGTTTAGCGACAGTGTTAGGGTTAGGGTTAATATTAGAGGCAGAGTCAGGGTTAAGGTTAGCGTTATGGTTTGAAACAGATTAGGTTGTGTGATAGTGTTAGTATTAGTGACAGGCTTAGTGTTAGGGTTAAGGTTAGGTTTAGAGACAGTGTTAGGGTTAGGTTTGGAGTTGTGTTTAGTGTTAGGATTCAGTTTAGGGCTAGGGTTAGTGTTAGAGACAGGGTGGCCTTCGGATTAGGGTAGGGTTAGGGTCAGGCACAGGGATAGGGATATGGTATGGTTAGGGTTGGGATTAGAGACAGGTTTAAGGTTAGGGTCAGGGTTAGAGACAGGTATGGTAAGGGTTAGGGTCAAGGTATACGTAAGGTTTAGGTTAAGATTAGGGACAGGTTACAGTTAGGTATAGGGTTAGGAACAAGATTAGGGCTAGGTTTGATGTGTATGTTAGTGTCAGGGTTAGGTCTGAAGTAGGATTAGAGTTAGGGTTAGAATTAGAGTTAGGGGAACGTTAAGGATTAAGGATAGGTTTAGGGTTAACGTTAGGGACAGGAATAGGGTCAGTTTTAGGATTATGATTAGGGATAGGTACAGAGTTAGGTTTAAGAGTAGGAACAGGCTTATGGGATCGGATTATGGTTAGGGTTTATGACACAATTAGGGTCACGGTTAGAGATACGCTTAGCTTTACCGACATGGTTAGATTTAGGGTTACTCTTAGCGTTAAGTTTAGGGACAGATTAACGGTTAGTGTTAGAGTTAGGGTCAGGGCTAAGGTTAGGTTTACGGTTCGATTTACATTTAGGGTTATGGTTAAAGACAGGCTAGGGTTCTGGTTAGGAATAGGGTTTCCGTTAAAATTAGGGACACAGTTATGCTTAGTGTAAGGTTTAGGGTTAGTGATAAAGACACGGTTTGGTTTAGGGTATGGGTTCGGGTGAGATTCAGTGTTAGGGACAGGTTAGGGTAGGATTAGTGTTAGGGGTAGAGACAGGTTTCGGGTTAGAGTTACAAAATTGGTTATGAGTAAGTGTAAAAACAGGGTTAGGGTTAGTGAAGTTGTTAGGGTTAGGGTTAGGGTTACCTACAGGGTTAAGTTTAAGGAGAAGGTTAGTTTTGGGCTTTGTGTGAAGTTTAGAAAAAGGGTTATTTTCAGATTTCGGTTTAGGAAAAGGGTTACGATAACAGGGTTTGTATTAAGAACAGTATGCATGGTATGCACACGGATGGCTTAGGGTTCGCATGAGGGTGAGGAATACAATTGGGGTTTTCATTTGACATAGGGAAGGTCTTAGAGTTAGAGACAAGGTTAAGGTTAGGGACAGGATTATGGTTAGAGACAAGATGAAGGTTAGGGACACTGTCAGGGTTAGTGTTAAGTTTAAGTTTAGGGTTACCGTTAGGGTTAGGGACAAAATTAGGGTTAGGGTTATGGACAGTGTTAGGTTTAGGGTTAAAGTTAGGGTCAGCGCTCAAGTTAAGGTTAGGGTTTAGGGATAGGGTTAGGGTTAGGGTTAAGGTTAGGTTTACGGTTAGGGAAACGATTCGGGTTTGGAACATGGTTAAGTTTAGTGTTAAGTTTATAGTTAAGTTTTGATTTTGGCTGATGGTTAAGGTTAGGTTTAGAGACAGGTTTAGTGACAGGGTGAGTGTTAGAGTTAAGTTTAGAGAGACGGTAAGGGTCAGAGTTAGGTTTAGCGACAGTGTTATGTTTAGCGTTAGAGTTAGGGTTAGGGTTAGGGTTTAGCGTTAGGGTTAGGTACAGGATTAGGGTTTGAGACATGGTTAGGTTTTGTGTTAGGGTTAGTTTTAGGGTTAGGGTTAGGGTTTAGTGTTAGGTTTAGGGTTACGCTTAGGGACTGGATTAGGTTTTGGGACATGATTAGGTTTAGTGTTAGGGTTATAGTTAAGTTTTGGTTCTGGTTGATGGTTAAGGTTAGGTTAGGGTTAGGGTTCAGGTTAGGTTTAGGGTTAGGTTTTAGGGATAGGGTTACGGTTAGGGTTAGGGTTTAGGTTTAGGGTTAGGTTTAAGGTTAGGGTTTAGGGTTTAGTGTTAGGGTTAGGGTTAGGGTTAGCGTTAGGTTTAGGGTTAGGGACAGGATTAGGGTTTGGGACATGGTTAGGTTTAGTGTTAGGGTTATAGTTAAGTTTAGGTTTTGTCTGATGCTTAAGTTTAGGTTTAGGGACAGGGTTACTGACAGGGTGAGGGTTAGGGTTAAGGTTGGAGAGACAGTAAGGGTCAGAGTTAGGTTTAGCGACAGTGTTAGGGTTAGGGTTAATATTAGAGGCAGAGTTAGGGTTAAGGTTAGCGTTTGGGTTAGGGTTCGTGTTAGGATTAGGGTTAGGTAAAGAGTGGGAAGAGTGTTAGGGCTCCATTTAGAGTTAGGTCTAGGTATACGTTTAGATTTAGGATTTGAGTTAGGAAAAGGGTTAGCTACCGGGGCAGGGATAGGGTAGGGACACAGTGAGTGTTAGAGTTAGGATTAGGGTTAGGGTTAGGGTTAGGGTTTGGGTTAGGGTTAGGGTTAGAGTTTAGGGTTACATTTAGGGTTAGGATTAGGGTTTAGGTTTTGGGTTTAGTGTTTAGGGTTAGGGTTAGCCTTAGGGTTGGGTTAGGTTTAGGGTTAGGGTTTAGGGTTAGGGTTGTGGTTAGGGTTAGGGACAGGATTAGGGTTTGGGACATGGTTAGGTTTAGTGTTAGGGTTATAGTTAAGTTTAGGTTTTGTCTGATGCTTAAGTTTAGGTTTAGGGACAGGGTTACTGACAGGGTTTCGGTTTGAGTTAAGGGTGGAGAGACGGTAAGGGTCAGAGTTAGGTTTAGCGACAGTGTTAGGGTTAGGGTTAATATTAGAGTCAGAGTTAAGGTTAAGGTTAGCGTTATGGTTAGAAGCAGATTAGGTTGAGTGATAATGTTAGTATTAGTGACAGGCTTAGTGTTAGTGTTAGCATTAGGGTTTGGGACAGTGTTAGGGTTAGGTTTGGAGTTGAATTTAGTGTTAGGTTTCAGTTTAGGGCTATGGTTAGTGTTAGAGACAGGGTGGCCTTCGGATTAGGGTAGGGATAGGGTCAGACACAGGGATAGGGATATGGTTATGGTTAGGGTTGGAATTAGAAACAGGTTTAAAGTTAGGGTCAGGGTTAGAGACAGGTATGGTTAGGGTTAGGGTCAAGGTATAGGTAAGATTTAGGTTAAGATTAGGGACAGGTTACAGTTAGGTTTAGGGTTAGGAACAAGATTAGGGCTAGGGTTGAGGTGTATGTTAGTGTCAGGGTTAGGTCTGATGTAGGATTAGAGTTAGGGTTAGAATTAGAGTTAGGGGAACGGTTAGGATTAAGGATAGGTTTAGGGTTAACGTTAGGGACAGGAATAGGGTTAGTGTTAGGGTTATGATTAGGGATAGGTACAGAGTTAGGTTGAAGAGTACGAACAGGCTTATGGATTATTAGGGTTAGGGTTTATGACACAATTAGGGTCACGGTTAGAGTTCCACTTAGCTTTACCGACATGGTTAGCTTTAGGGTTACTGTGAGCGTTAAGTTTAGGGACAGGTTAACGGTTAGTGTTAGAGTTAGGGTCAGGGCTAGGGTTAGGTTTCTGGTACGATTTACATTTAGGGTTATGGTTAAAGACAAGCTAGTGTTCTGGTTAGGATTAGGGTTTTCGTTAAAATTAGGGACACAGTTAAGGTTAGTGTAAGGTTTAGGGTTAGTGATAAAGACACGGTTTGGTTTAGGGTATGGGTTCGGGTGAGATTCAGTGTTAGGGACAGGTTAGGGTAGGATTAGTGTTAGGGGTACAGGCAGTTTTCGGGTTAGAGTTACAAAATTGGTTATGAGTAAGTGTAAAAACAGGGTTAGGGTTAGTGAAGTCGTTAGGGTTAGGGTTAGGGTTAGCTACAGGGTTAGGTTTAGGGAGATGGTTAGGTTTGGGGTTTGTGTGAAGTTTAGAAAAAGGGTTATTTTCAGAGTTCGGTTTAGGAAAAGGCTTACAATAACAGGGTTTGGATTAAGAAGAGTATGCATGGTAGGCACACGGATGGCTTAGGTTTCTCATGAGGGTGAGGAATACAACTGGGGTTTTCATTTGACATAGGGGAGGTCTTAGGGTTAGAGACAAGGTTAAGGTTAGGGACAGCATTAGGGTTAGAGACAAGATTAAGGTTAGGGACACTGTCAGGGTTAGTGTTAAGTTTAAGTTTAGGGTTACACTTAGGGTTAGGGACAAAATTAGGGTTAGGGTTATGGACAGTGTTAGGTTTAGGGTTAAAGTTAGGGTCAGCGCTCAAGTTAAGGTTAACATTAAGGTTAGGGATAGGTTTAGGGGTAGGGTTAGAAACAAGGTTAGACTTACGGTTAGGATTAGAGGCACGGTTATTTTTAAATTAGGGTTCAAAACAGAGTTAAGGGTAGTGTTAGGGTTAGGAATACTTTTTAGGGTTAGGGTTTGTTTAGGGTTTGTTTTAGGGTTCGGGGCAGAGTTAGGGTTAGGAATATAGTTAGTGTTCGGTTTAGGGTTAAGCTTAGGGACAGAGTTAGGGTTACAGTTAGGGTTAAGGACAGGGTTATGATTAGGGTCAGGGTTAGTGTTCAGGACAGTGTCAGGGCAGGCCGTAGGATCAGGGTAGGGTTTGGATTCAGGTTAGGATATGCTAGGGTTAGGGTTAGGGGCATAGTAGGGTTGAGGGCAGAGTCAGTGTTACGGTTCGGAACATGGCTAAGGTTAGGGTTCATGTTAGGGACCGTTTCAGGGTTACGTTTAGTGTTAAGGGTTGGGTTAGAATGGAGGACACGGTTCGGGTTAGTGTTAGGGTATCACGTCTCACGTGACATCGGCTGGGGAACTACAGTTAGATGGCGAAGAGTTAAGAAACTCCAGAGCCAAAAATAGAGTTTCTGTGGGCCAGTGTTCTCATCTCTGAGGCCCAAGCCTTAATACTGTGGGCGCATAGCTTTTCTTTACAACTGCCACCAAGAAGTCAATTTGAATATCTATACACAGGGAGTTGATTCTATTTGTCTGGCAGCTGCTTCGCCAAAACTCATTGTGATCAAACACAAGTTTTGCTTTCACATGTACGTATGATCCCCCGGATGGACTCAGCATTCCGAGACCACCGGATAAGGAAGTTGTACTGAGATCATTCCCTCGGGTCTTAGCATTCGGAGACACTTCCTTATGACGTGAAAGGCTCAGTGCACAGGAGCATTCGAATCGGCAGCTCCACGGTGACATTAGGGTTAGGTTTATAAACAGGATGAAGTTAGGTTTAGGGTTAGGGTTACCGACAGAGTTTGCTTTAGGGTAAGGGACAGGATTAGAACTAGGATTAGCTTTAGAGACACGGTTAGAATTAGGGTTAGTTTTAGGTATAGTGTTGAAGGACAGAGTTATGGTTTGGGTTAGCTTTAGGGTTAGGGTTCGTGTTAGGATTAGGTTTAGGGACAGAGTTGGGAAGAGTGTTAGGGCTCCATTTAGAGTTAGGGCTAGGGATATGTTTAGGTTTAGGTTTTGGGTTAGGAAAAGGTTTAACTACAGGCGCAGGGATAGTTTAGGGACACAGTGAGTGTTAGAGTTAGGATTAGGGTTAGGGTTAAGGTTAGGGTTTGGGTTAGGGTTAGGGTTATGGTTAGGGTTAGTGTTTAGGGTTAGGGTTAGGGTTAGGGTTAGGGTTTAGGGTTTACGGTTTAGGGTTTAGGGTTAGGGTTAGCGTTAGTGTTAGGGTTAGGTTTAGGGTTTAGGGTTTATGGTTTGGGTTAGGGTTAGGGTTAGGGTTAGGTTTAGGGTTTAGAATTAGGGTTAGGGTTAGGGTTAGGGTTAGGGTTTAGGGTTAGGGTTAGGGTTAGGGTTAGGGACAGGATTAGGGTCTGGTACATGTTTAGGTTTAGTGTTAGGGTTATAGTGAAATTTAGGTTTTTGCTGATGGTTAAGGTTAGGTTTAGGGACAGGATTAATGGCAGGGTGAGAGTTAGAATTAAGGTTAGAGAGATTGTAAGGGTCAGAGTTAGGTTTAGTGACAGTGTTAGGGTTAGGGTTAGGTTAGGGTTAGGGTTTAGGGATAGGTTTAGGGTTAGGGTTAGGGTTTAAGGTAAGGTTAGGGTTAGGGTTAGGGTTTAGGATTTAGGGTTACGGTTATGGTTAGGGTTAGGTTTAGGGTTAGGGACACGATTAGGGTTTGGGACATGGTTAAGTTCAGTGTTAGGGTTATAGTTAAGTTTAGGTTTTGGCTGATGGTTAAGGTTAGGATTAGGGACAGGATTAGTGACAGGGTGAGGGTTAGAGTTAAGTTTAGAGAGACAGTAAGGATCAGAGTTAGGTTTAGCGACAGTGTTAGGATTAGGGTTAGGGCTATGTTAGGGTTAGGGTTAGGGTTAGAGTTAGGGTTTAGGGTTAGGGTTAGGGTTTAGGATTAGGGTTAGGGTTAGGTACAGGATTAGGGTTTGAGACATGGTTAGGTTTTGTGTTAGGGTTAGTTTCAGGGTTAGGGTTAGGGTTTAGGGTTAGGTTTAGGGTTACGGTTAGGTACTGGATTAGGTTTTGGGACATGGTTAGGTTTAGTGTTAGGGTTATAGTTAAGTTTTGCTTCTGGCTGATGGTTAAGGTTAGGTTAGGGTTAGGGTTAGGGTTAGGTTTTAGGGATAGTGTTAGGGTTAGGGTTAGGGTTTAAGTTTAGGGTTAGGGTTAAGGTTAGGTTTTACGGTTTAGGGTGAGGGTTAGGGTTAGGGTTAGCATTAGGTTTAGGGTTAGGGACAGGATTAGGGTTTGGGACATGGTTAGGTTTAGTGTTAGGGTTATAGTTAAGTTTAGGTTTTGTCTGATGCTTAAGTTTAGGTTTAGGGACAGGGTTAGTGACAGGGTGAGGGTTAGGGTTAAGTTTGGAGAGACGGTAAGGGTCAGAGTTAGGTTTAGCGACAGTGTTAGGGTTAGGGTTAATATTAGAGGCAGAGTTAGGGTTAAGGTTAGGGTTAGGGTCGTGTTAGGATTAGGGTTAGGTACAGAGTTGGGAAGAGTGTTAGGGCTCCTTTTAGAGTTAGGTCTAGGGATACGTTTAGATTTAGGTTTTGGGTTAGGAAAAGGGTTAGCTACAGGGGCAGGGATAGGGTAGGGACACAGTGAGTGTTAGAGTTAGGATTAGGGTTAGGGTTAGGGTTAGGTTTTGGGTTAGGTTTAGGGTTAGGGTTTAGGGTTACATTTAGGGTTAGGATTAGGGTTTAGGGTTAGTTTTAGGGTTACGGTTAGGTACTGGATTAGGTTTTGGGACATGGTTAGGTTTAGTGTTAGGGTTATAGATAAGTTTTGCTTCTGGCTGATGGTTAAGGTTAGGTTAAGGTTAGGGTTAGGGTTAGAGTTAGGGTTAGGTTTTAGGGATAGGGTTAGGGTTAGGGTTAGGGTTTAAGTTTAGGGTTAGGGTTAAGGTTAGGGTTTAGGGTTTAGAGTTAGGGTTAGGTTAGGGTTAGCATTAGGTTTAGGGTTAGGGACAGGATTAGGGTTTGGGACATGGTTAGGTTTAGTGTTAGGGTTATAGTTAAGTTTAGGTTTGTCTGATGCTTAAGTTTAGGTTTAGGGACAGGGTTAGTGACAGGGTGAGGGTTAGGGTTAAGTTTGGAGAGACGGTAAGGGTCAGAGTTAGCTTTAGCGGCAGTGTTAGGGTTAGGGTTAATATTAGAGGCAGAGTTAGGGTTAAGGTTAGCGTTAGGGTTAGGGTCGTGTTAGGATTAGGGTTAGGTACAGAGTTGGGAAGAGTGTTAGGGCTCCTTTTAGAGTTAGGTCTAGGGATACGTTTAGATTTAGGTTTTGGGTTAGGAAAAGGGTTAGCTACAGGGGCAGGGATAGGGTAGGGACACAGTGAGTGTTAGAGTTAGGATTAGGGTTAGGGTTAGGGTTAGGGTTTGGGTTAGGGTTAGGGTTAGGGTTTAGGGTTACATTTAGGGTTAGGATTAGGGTTTAGGGTTTAGGGTTTAGTGTTTAGGGTTAGGGTTAGCCTTAGGGTTGGGTTAGGTTTAGGGTTAGGGTTTAGGGTTAGGGTTATGGTTAGGGTTAGGGACAGGATTAGGGTTTGGGACATGGTTAGGTTTAGTGTTAGGGTTATAGTTAAGTTTAGGTTTTGTCTGATGCTTAAGTTTAGGTTTAGGGACAGGGTTACTGACAGGGTTTCGGTTAGAGTGAAGGGTGGAGAGACGGTAAGGGTCAGAGTTAGGTTTAGCGACAGTGTTAGGGTTAGGGTTAATATTAGAGTCAGAGTTAAGGTTAAGGTTAGCGTTATGGTTAGAAGCAGATTAGGTTGAGTGATAGTGTTAGTATTAGTGACAGGCTTAGTGTTAGTGTTAGCATTAGGGTTTGGGACAGTGTTAGGGTTAGGTTTGGAGTTGAATTTAGTGTTAGGTTTCAGTTTAGGGCTATGGTTAGTGTTAGAGACAGGGTGGCCTTCGGATTAGGGTAGGGATAGGGTCAGACACAGGGATAGGGATATGGTTATGGTTAGGGTTGGAATTAGAAACAGGTTTAAAGTTAGGGTCAGGGTTAGAGACAGGTATGGTTAGGGTTAGGGTCAAGGTATAGGTAACATTTAGGTTAAGATTAGGGACAGGTTACAGTTAGGTTTAGGGTTAGGAACAAGATTAGGGCTAGGGTTGAGGTGTATGTTAGTGTCAGGGTTAGGTCTGATGTAGGATTAGAGTTAGGGTTAGAATTAGAGTTAGGGGAACGGTTAGGATTAAGGATAGGTTTAGGGTTAACGTTAGGGACAGGAATAGGGTTAGTGTTAGGGTTATGATTAGGGATAGGTACAGAGTTAGGTTGAAGAGTACGAACAGGCTTATGGATTATTAGGGTTAGGGTTTATGACACAATTAGGGTCACGGTTAGAGTTCCACTTAGCTTTACCGACATGGTTAGCTTTAGGGTTACTGTGAGCGTTAAGTTTAGGGACAGGTTAACGGTTAGTGTTAGAGTTAGGGTCAGGGCTAGGGTTAGGTTTCTGGTACGATTTACATTTAGGGTTATGGTTAAAGACAAGCTAGTGTTCTGGTTAGGATTAGGGTTTTCGTTAAAATTAGGGACACAGTTAAGGTTAGTGTAAGGTTTAGGGTTAGTGATAAAGACACGGTTTGGTTTAGGGTATGGGTTCGGGTGAGATTCAGTGTTAGGGACAGGTTAGTGTAGGATTAGTGTTAGGGGTACAGGCAGTTTTCGGGTTAGAGTTACAAAATTGGTTATGAGTAAGTGTAAAAACAGGGTTAGGGTTAGTGAAGTCGTTAGGGTTAGGGTTAGGGTTAGCTACAGGGTTAGGTTTAGGGAGATGGTTAGGTTTGGGGTTTGTGTGAAGTTTAGAAAAAGGGTTATTTTCAGAGTTCGGTTTAGGAAAAGGCTTACAATAACAGGGTTTGGATTAAGAAGAGTATGCATGGTAGGCACACGGATGGCTTAGGTTTCTCATGAGGGTGAGGAATACAACTGGGGTTTTCATTTGACATAGGGGAGGTCTTAGGGTTAGAGACAAGGTTAAGGTTAGGGACAGCATTAGGGTTAGAGACAAGATTAAGGTTAGGGACACTGTCAGGGTTAGTGTTAAGTTTAAGTTTAGGGTTACACTTAGGGTTAGGGACAAAATTAGGGTTAGGGTTATGGACAGTGTTAGGTTTAGGGTTAAAGTTAGGGTCAGCGCTCAAGTTAAGGTTAACATTAAGGTTAGGGATAGGTTTAGGGGTAGGGTTAGAAACAAGGTTAGACTTACGGTTAGGATTAGAGGCACGGTTATTTTTAAATTAGGGTTCAAAACAGAGTTAAGGGTAGTGTTAGGGTTAGGAATACTTTTTAGGGTTAGGGTTTGTTTAGGGTTTGTTTTAGGGTTCGGGGCAGAGTTAGGGTTAGGAATATAGTTAGTGTTCGGTTTAGGGTTAAGCTTAGGGACAGAGTTAGGGTTACAGTTAGGGTTAAGGACAGGGTTATGATTAGGGTCAGGGTTAGTGTTCAGGACAGTGTCAGGGCAGGCCGTAGGATCAGGGTAGGGTTTGGATTCAGGTTAGGATATGCTAGGGTTAGGGTTAGGGGCATAGTAGGGTTGAGGGCAGAGTCAGTGTTACGGTTCGGAACATGGCTAAGGTTAGGGTTCATGTTAGGGACCGTTTCAGGGTTACGTTTAGTGTTAAGGGTTGGGTTAGAATGGAGGACACGGTTCGGGTTAGTGTTAGGGTATCACGTCTCACGTGACATCGGCTGGGGAACTACAGTTAGATGGCGAAGAGTTAAGAAACTCCAGAGCCAAAAATAGAGTTTCTGTGGGCCAGTGTTCTCATCTCTGAGGCCCAAGCCTTAATACTGTGGGCGCATAGCTTTTCTTTACAACTGCCACCAAGAAGTCAATTTGAATATCTATACACAGGGAGTTGATTCTATTTGTCTGGCAGCTGCTTCGCCAAAACTCATTGTGATCAAACACAAGTTTTGCTTTCACATGTACGTATGATCCCCCGGGTGGACTCAGCATTCCGAGACCACCGGATAAGGAAGATGTACTGAGATCATTCCCTCGGGTCTTAGCATTCGGAGACACTTCCTTATGACGTGAAAGGCTCAGTGCACAGGAGCATTCGAATCGGCAGCTCCACGGTGACATTAGGGTTAGGTTTATAAACAGGATGAAGTTAGGTTTAGGGTTAGGGTTACCGACAGAGTTTGCTTTAGGGTAAGGGACAGGATTAGAACTAGGATTAGCTTTAGAGACACGGTTAGAATTAGGGTTAGTTTTAGGTATAGTGTTGAAGGACAGAGTTATGGTTTGGGTTAGCTTTAGGGTTAGGGTTCGTGTTAGGATTAGGTTTAGGGACAGAGTTGGGAAGAGTGTTAGGGCTCCATTTAGAGTTAGGGCTAGGGATATGTTTAGGTTTAGGTTTTGGGTTAGGAAAAGGTTTAACTACAGGCGCAGGGATAGTTTAGGGACACAGTGAGTGTTAGAGTTAGGATTAGGGTTAGGGTTAAGGTTAGGGTTTGGGTTAGGGTTAGGGTTATGGTTAGGGTTAGTGTTTAGGGTTAGGGTTAGGGTTAGGGTTAGGGTTAGGGTTTAGGGTTTACGGTTTAGGGTTTAGGGTTAGGGTTAGCGTTAGTGTTAGGGTTAGGTTTAGGGTTTAGGGTTTATGGTTTGGGTTAGGGTTAGGGTTAGGGTTAGGTTTAGGGTTTAGAATTAGGGTTAGGGTTAGGGTTAGGGTTAGGGTTTAGGGTTAGGGTTAGGGTTAGGGTTAGGGACAGGATTAGGGTCTGGTACATGTTTAGGTTTAGTGTTAGGGTTATAGTGAAATTTAGGTTTTTGCTGATGGTTAAGGTTAGGTTTAGGGACAGGATTAATGGCAGGGTGAGAGTTAGAATTAAGGTTAGAGAGATTGTAAGGGTCAGAGTTAGGTTTAGTGACAGTGTTAGGGTTAGGGTTAGGTTAGGGTTAGGGTTTAGGGATAGGTTTAGGGTTAGGGTTAGGGTTTAAGGTAAGGTTAGGGTTAGGGTTAGGGTTTAGGATTTAGGGTTACGGTTATGGTTAGGGTTAGGTTTAGGGTTAGGGACACGATTAGGGTTTGGGACATGGTTAAGTTCAGTGTTAGGGTTATAGTTAAGTTTAGGTTTTGGCTGATGGTTAAGGTTAGGATTAGGGACAGGATTAGTGACAGGGTGAGGGTTAGAGTTAAGTTTAGAGAGACAGTAAGGATCAGAGTTAGGTTTAGCGACAGTGTTAGGATTAGGGTTAGGGCTATGTTAGGGTTAGGGTTAGGGTTAGAGTTAGGGTTTAGGGTTAGGGTTAGGGTTTAGGATTAGGGTTAGGGTTAGGTACAGGATTAGGGTTTGAGACATGGTTAGGTTTTGTGTTAGGGTTAGTTTCAGGGTTAGGGTTAGGGTTTAGGGTTAGGTTTAGGGTTACGGTTAGGTACTGGATTAGGTTTTGGGACATGGTTAGGTTTAGTGTTAGGGTTATAGTTAAGTTTTGCTTCTGGCTGATGGTTAAGGTTAGGTTAGGGTTAGGGTTAGGGTTAGGTTTTAGGGATAGTGTTAGGGTTAGGGTTAGGGTTTAAGTTTAGGGTTAGGGTTAAGGTTAGGTTTTACGGTTTAGGGTGAGGGTTAGGGTTAGGGTTAGCATTAGGTTTAGGGTTAGGGACAGGATTAGGGTTTGGGACATGGTTAGGTTTAGTGTTAGGGTTATAGTTAAGTTTAGGTTTTGTCTGATGCTTAAGTTTAGGTTTAGGGACAGGGTTAGTGACAGGGTGAGGGTTAGGGTTAAGTTTGGAGAGACGGTAAGGGTCAGAGTTAGGTTTAGCGACAGTGTTAGGGTTAGGGTTAATATTAGAGGCAGAGTTAGGGTTAAGGTTAGGGTTAGGGTCGTGTTAGGATTAGGGTTAGGTACAGAGTTGGGAAGAGTGTTAGGGCTCCTTTTAGAGTTAGGTCTAGGGATACGTTTAGATTTAGGTTTTGGGTTAGGAAAAGGGTTAGCTACAGGGGCAGGGATAGGGTAGGGACACAGTGAGTGTTAGAGTTAGGATTAGGGTTAGGGTTAGGGTTAGGTTTTGGGTTAGGTTTAGGGTTAGGGTTTAGGGTTACATTTAGGGTTAGGATTAGGGTTTAGGGTTAGTTTTAGGGTTACGGTTAGGTACTGGATTAGGTTTTGGGACATGGTTAGGTTTAGTGTTAGGGTTATAGATAAGTTTTGCTTCTGGCTGATGGTTAAGGTTAGGTTAAGGTTAGGGTTAGGGTTAGAGTTAGGGTTAGGTTTTAGGGATAGGGTTAGGGTTAGGGTTAGGGTTTAAGTTTAGGGTTAGGGTTAAGGTTAGGGTTTAGGGTTTAGAGTTAGGGTTAGGTTAGGGTTAGCATTAGGTTTAGGGTTAGGGACAGGATTAGGGTTTGGGACATGGTTAGGTTTAGTGTTAGGGTTATAGTTAAGTTTAGGTTTGTCTGATGCTTAAGTTTAGGTTTAGGGACAGGGTTAGTGACAGGGTGAGGGTTAGGGTTAAGTTTGGAGAGACGGTAAGGGTCAGAGTTAGCTTTAGCGGCAGTGTTAGGGTTAGGGTTAATATTAGAGGCAGAGTTAGGGTTAAGGTTAGCGTTAGGGTTAGGGTCGTGTTAGGATTAGGGTTAGGTACAGAGTTGGGAAGAGTGTTAGGGCTCCTTTTAGAGTTAGGTCTAGGGATACGTTTAGATTTAGGTTTTGGGTTAGGAAAAGGGTTAGCTACAGGGGCAGGGATAGGGTAGGGACACAGTGAGTGTTAGAGTTAGGATTAGGGTTAGGGTTAGGGTTAGGGTTTGGGTTAGGGTTAGGGTTAGGGTTTAGGGTTACATTTAGGGTTAGGATTAGGGTTTAGGGTTTAGGGTTTAGTGTTTAGGGTTAGGGTTAGCCTTAGGGTTGGGTTAGGTTTAGGGTTAGGGTTTAGGGTTAGGGTTATGGTTAGGGTTAGGGACAGGATTAGGGTTTGGGACATGGTTAGGTTTAGTGTTAGGGTTATAGTTAAGTTTAGGTTTTGTCTGATGCTTAAGTTTAGGTTTAGGGACAGGGTTACTGACAGGGTTTCGGTTAGAGTGAAGGGTGGAGAGACGGTAAGGGTCAGAGTTAGGTTTAGCGACAGTGTTAGGGTTAGGGTTAATATTAGAGTCAGAGTTAAGGTTAAGGTTAGCGTTATGGTTAGAAGCAGATTAGGTTGAGTGATAGTGTTAGTATTAGTGACAGGCTTAGTGTTAGTGTTAGCATTAGGGTTTGGGACAGTGTTAGGGTTAGGTTTGGAGTTGAATTTAGTGTTAGGTTTCAGTTTAGGGCTATGGTTAGTGTTAGAGACAGGGTGGCCTTCGGATTAGGGTAGGGATAGGGTCAGACACAGGGATAGGGATATGGTTATGGTTAGGGTTGGAATTAGAAACAGGTTTAAAGTTAGGGTCAGGGTTAGAGACAGGTATGGTTAGGGTTAGGGTCAAGGTATAGGTAAGATTTAGGTTAAGATTAGGGACAGGTTACAGTTAGGTTTAGGGTTAAGAACAAGATTAGGGCTAGGGTTGAGGTGTATGTTAGTGTCAGGGTTAGGTCTGATGTAGGATTAGAGTTAGGGTTAGAATTAGAGTTAGGGGAACGGTTAGGATTAAGGATAGGTTTAGGGTTAACGTTAGGGACAGGAATAGGGTTAGTGTTAGGGTTATGATTAGGGATAGGTACAGAGTTAGGTTGAAGAGTACGAACAGGCTTATGGATTATTAGGGTTAGGGTTTATGACACAATTAGGGTCACGGTTAGAGTTCCACTTAGCTTTACCGACATGGTTAGCTTTAGGGTTACTGTGAGCGTTAAGTTTAGGGACAGGTTAACGGTTAGTGTTAGAGTTAGGGTCAGGGCTAGGGTTAGGTTTCTGGTACGATTTACATTTAGGGTTATGGTTAAAGACAAGCTAGTGTTCTGGTTAGGATTAGGGTTTTCGTTAAAATTAGGGACACAGTTAAGGTTAGTGTAAGGTTTAGGGTTAGTGATAAAGACACGGTTTGGTTTAGGGTATGGGTTCGGGTGAGATTCAGTGTTAGGGACAGGTTAGGGTAGGATTAGTGTTAGGGGTACAGGCAGTTTTCGGGTTAGAGTTACAAAATTGGTTATGAGTAAGTGTAAAAACAGGGTTAGGGTTAGTGAAGTCGTTAGGGTTAGGGTTAGGGTTAGCTACAGGGTTAGGTTTAGGGAGATGGTTAGGTTTGGGGTTTGTGTGAAGTTTAGAAAAAGGGTTATTTTCAGAGTTCGGTTTAGGAAAAGGCTTACAATAACAGGGTTTGGATTAAGAAGAGTATGCATGGTAGGCACACGGATGGCTTAGGTTTCTCATGAGGGTGAGGAATACAACTGGGGTTTTCATTTGACATAGGGGAGGTCTTAGGGTTAGAGACAAGGTTAAGGTTAGGGACAGCATTAGGGTTAGAGACAAGATTAAGGTTAGGGACACTGTCAGGGTTAGTGTTAAGTTTAAGTTTAGGGTTACACTTAGGGTTAGGGACAAAATTAGGGTTAGGGTTATGGACAGTGTTAGGTTTAGGGTTAAAGTTAGGGTCAGCGCTCAAGTTAAGGTTAACATTAAGGTTAGGGATAGGTTTAGGGGTAGGGTTAGAAACAAGGTTAGACTTACGGTTAGGATTAGAGGCACGGTTATTTTTAAATTAGGGTTCAAAACAGAGTTAAGGGTAGTGTTAGGGTTAGGAATACTTTTTAGGGTTAGGGTTTGTTTAGGGTTTGTTTTAGGGTTCGGGGCAGAGTTAGGGTTAGGAATATAGTTAGTGTTCGGTTTAGGGTTAAGCTTAGGGACAGAGTTAGGGTTACAGTTAGGGTTAAGGACAGGGTTATGATTAGGGTCAGGGTTAGTGTTCAGGACAGTGTCAGGGCAGGCCGTAGGATCAGGGTAGGGTTTGGATTCAGGTTAGGATATGCTAGGGTTAGGGTTAGGGGCATAGTAGGGTTGAGGGCAGAGTCAGTGTTACGGTTCGGAACATGGCTAAGGTTAGGGTTCATGTTAGGGACCGTTTCAGGGTTACGTTTAGTGTTAAGGGTTGGGTTAGAATGGAGGACACGGTTCGGGTTAGTGTTAGGGTATCACGTCTCACGTGACATCGGCTGGGGAACTACAGTTAGATGGCGAAGAGTTAAGAAACTCCAGAGCCAAAAATAGAGTTTCTGTGGGCCAGTGTTCTCATCTCTGAGGCCCAAGCCTTAATACTGTGGGCGCATAGCTTTTCTTTACAACTGCCACCAAGAAGTCAATTTGAATATCTATACACAGGGAGTTGATTCTATTTGTCTGGCAGCTGCTTCGCCAAAACTCATTGTGATCAAACACAAGTTTTGCTTTCACATGTACGTATGATCCCCCGGATGGACTCAGCATTCCGAGACCACCGGATAAGGAAGTTGTACTGAGATCATTCCCTCGGGTCTTAGCATTCGGAGACACTTCCTTATGACGTGAAAGGCTCAGTGCACAGGAGCATTCGAATCGGCAGCTCCACGGTGACATTAGGGTTAGGTTTATAAACAGGATGAAGTTAGGTTTAGGGTTAGGGTTACCGACAGAGTTTGCTTTAGGGTAAGGGACAGGATTAGAACTAGGATTAGCTTTAGAGACACGGTTAGAATTAGGGTTAGTTTTAGGTATAGTGTTGAAGGACAGAGTTATGGTTTGGGTTAGCTTTAGGGTTAGGGTTCGTGTTAGGATTAGGTTTAGGGACAGAGTTGGGAAGAGTGTTAGGGCTCCATTTAGAGTTAGGGCTAGGGATATGTTTAGGTTTAGGTTTTGGGTTAGGAAAAGGTTTAACTACAGGCGCAGGGATAGTTTAGGGACACAGTGAGTGTTAGAGTTAGGATTAGGGTTAGGGTTAAGGTTAGGGTTTGGGTTAGGGTTAGGGTTATGGTTAGGGTTAGTGTTTAGGGTTAGGGTTAGGGTTAGGGTTAGGGTTTAGGGTTTACGGTTTAGGGTTTAGGGTTAGGGTTAGCGTTAGTGTTAGGGTTAGGTTTAGGGTTTAGGGTTTATGGTTTGGGTTAGGGTTAGGGTTAGGGTTAGGTTTAGGGTTTAGAATTAGGGTTAGGGTTAGGGTTAGGGTTAGGGTTTAGGGTTAGGGTTAGGGTTAGGGTTAGGGACAGGATTAGGGTCTGGTACATGTTTAGGTTTAGTGTTAGGGTTATAGTGAAATTTAGGTTTTTGCTGATGGTTAAGGTTAGGTTTAGGGACAGGATTAATGGCAGGGTGAGAGTTAGAATTAAGGTTAGAGAGATTGTAAGGGTCAGAGTTAGGTTTAGTGACAGTGTTAGGGTTAGGGTTAGGTTAGGGTTAGGGTTTAGGGATAGGTTTAGGGTTAGGGTTAGGGTTTAAGGTAAGGTTAGGGTTAGGGTTAGGGTTTAGGATTTAGGGTTACGGTTATGGTTAGGGTTAGGTTTAGGGTTAGGGACACGATTAGGGTTTGGGACATGGTTAAGTTCAGTGTTAGGGTTATAGTTAAGTTTAGGTTTTGGCTGATGGTTAAGGTTAGGATTAGGGACAGGATTAGTGACAGGGTGAGGGTTAGAGTTAAGTTTAGAGAGACAGTAAGGATCAGAGTTAGGTTTAGCGACAGTGTTAGGATTAGGGTTAGGGCTATGTTAGGGTTAGGGTTAGGGTTAGAGTTAGGGTTTAGGGTTAGGGTTAGGGTTTAGGATTAGGGTTAGGGTTAGGTACAGGATTAGGGTTTGAGACATGGTTAGGTTTTGTGTTAGGGTTAGTTTCAGGGTTAGGGTTAGGGTTTAGGGTTAGGTTTAGGGTTACGGTTAGGTACTGGATTAGGTTTTGGGACATGGTGAGGTTTAGTGTTAGGGTTATAGTTAAGTTTTGCTTCTGGCTGATGGTTAAGGTTAGGTTAGGGTTAGGGTTAGGGTTAGGTTTTAGGGATAGTGTTAGGGTTAGGGTTAGGGTTTAAGTTTAGGGTTAGGGTTAAGGTTAGGTTTTACGGTTTAGGGTGAGGGTTAGGGTTAGGGTTAGCATTAGGTTTAGGGTTAGGGACAGGATTAGGGTTTGGGACATGGTTAGGTTTAGTGTTAGGGTTATAGTTAAGTTTAGGTTTTGTCTGATGCTTAAGTTTAGGTTTAGGGACAGGGTTAGTGACAGGGTGAGGGTTAGGGTTAAGTTTGGAGAGACGGTAAGGGTCAGAGTTAGGTTTAGCGACAGTGTTAGGGTTAGGGTTAATATTAGAGGCAGAGTTAGGGTTAAGGTTAGGGTTAGGGTCGTGTTAGGATTAGGGTTAGGTACAGAGTTGGGAAGAGTGTTAGGGCTCCTTTTAGAGTTAGGTCTAGGGATACGTTTAGATTTAGGTTTTGGGTTAGGAAAAGGGTTAGCTACAGGGGCAGGGATAGGGTAGGGACACAGTGAGTGTTAGAGTTAGGATTTGGGTTAGGGTTAGGGTTAGGTTTTGGGTTAGGTTTAGGGTTAGGGTTTAGGGTTACATTTAGGGTTAGGATTAGGGTTTAGGGTTAGTTTTAGGGTTACGGTTAGGTACTGGATTAGGTTTTGGGACATGGTTAGGTTTAGTGTTAGGGTTATAGATAAGTTTTGCTTCTGGCTGATGGTTAAGGTTAGGTTAAGGTTAGGGTTAGGGTTAGAGTTAGGGTTAGGTTTTAGGGATAGGGTTAGGGTTAGGGTTAGGGTTTAAGTTTAGGGTTAGGGTTAAGGTTAGGGTTTAGGGTTTAGAGTTAGGGTTAGGTTAGGGTTAGCATTAGGTTTAGGGTTAGGGACAGGATTAGGGTTTGGGACATGGTTAGGTTTAGTGTTAGGGTTATAGTTAAGTTTAGGTTTGTCTGATGCTTAAGTTTAGGTTTAGGGACAGGGTTAGTGACAGGGTGAGGGTTAGGGTTAAGTTTGGAGAGACGGTAAGGGTCAGAGTTAGCTTTAGCGGCAGTGTTAGGGTTAGGGTTAATATTAGAGGCAGAGTTAGGGTTAAGGTTAGCGTTAGGGTTAGGGTCGTGTTAGGATTAGGGTTAGGTACAGAGTTGGGAAGAGTGTTAGGGCTCCTTTTAGAGTTAGGTCTAGGGATACGTTTAGATTTAGGTTTTGGGTTAGGAAAAGGGTTAGCTACAGGGGCAGGGATAGGGTAGGGACACAGTGAGTGTTAGAGTTAGGATTAGGGTTAGGGTTAGGGTTAGGGTTTGGGTTAGGGTTAGGGTTAGGGTTTAGGGTTACATTTAGGGTTAGGATTAGGGTTTAGGGTTTAGGGTTTAGTGTTTAGGGTTAGGGTTAGCCTTAGGGTTGGGTTAGGTTTAGGGTTAGGGTTTAGGGTTAGGGTTATGGTTAGGGTTAGGGACAGGATTAGGGTTTGGGACATGGTTAGGTTTAGTGTTAGGGTTATAGTTAAGTTTAGGTTTTGTCTGATGCTTAAGTTTAGGTTTAGGGACAGGGTTACTGACAGGGTTTCGGTTAGAGTGAAGGGTGGAGAGACGGTAAGGGTCAGAGTTAGGTTTAGCGACAGTGTTAGGGTTAGGGTTAATATTAGAGTCAGAGTTAAGGTTAAGGTTAGCGTTATGGTTAGAAGCAGATTAGGTTGAGTGATAGTGTTAGTATTAGTGACAGGCTTAGTGTTAGTGTTAGCATTAGGGTTTGGGACAGTGTTAGGGTTAGGTTTGGAGTTGAATTTAGTGTTAGGTTTCAGTTTAGGGCTATGGTTAGTGTTAGAGACAGGGTGGCCTTCGGATTAGGGTAGGGATAGGGTCAGACACAGGGATAGGGATATGGTTATGGTTAGGGTTGGAATTAGAAACAGGTTTAAAGTTAGGGTCAGGGTTAGAGACAGGTATGGTTAGGGTTAGGGTCAAGGTATAGGTAAGATTTAGGTTAAGATTAGGGACAGGTTACAGTTAGGTTTAGGGTTAGGAACAAGATTAGGGCTAGGGTTGTGGTGTATGTTAGTGTCAGGGTTAGGTCTGATGTAGGATTAGAGTTAGGGTTAGAATTAGAGTTAGGGGAACGGTTAGGATTAAGGATAGGTTTAGGGTTAACGTTAGGGACAGGAATAGGGTTAGTGTTAGGGTTATGATTAGGGATAGGTACAGAGTTAGGTTGAAGAGTACGAACAGGCTTATGGATTATTAGGGTTAGGGTTTATGACACAATTAGGGTCACGGTTAGAGTTCCACTTAGCTTTACCGACATGGTTAGCTTTAGGGTTACTGTGAGCGTTAAGTTTAGGGACAGGTTAACGGTTAGTGTTAGAGTTAGGGTCAGGGCTAGGGTTAGGTTTCTGGTACGACTTACATTTAGGGTTATGGTTAAAGACAAGCTAGTGTTCTGGTTAGGATTAGGGTTTTCGTTAAAATTCGGGACACAGTTAAGATTAGTGTAAGGTTTAGGGTTAGTGATAAAGACACAGTTTGGTTTAGGGTATGGGTTCGGGTGAGATTCAGTGTTAGGGACAGGTTAGGGTAGGATTAGTGTTAGGGGTACAGGCAGTTTTCGGGTTAGAGTTACAAAATTGGTTATGAGTAAGTGTAAAAACAGGGTTAGGGTTAGTGAAGTCGTTAGGGTTAGGGTTAGGGTTAGCTACAGGGTTAGGTTTAGGGAGATGGTTAGGTTTGGGGTTTGTGTGAAGTTTAGAAAAAGGGTTATTTTCAGAGTTCGGTTTAGGAAAAGGCTTACAATAACAGGGTTTGGATTAAGAAGAGTATGCATGGTAGGCACACGGATGGCTTAGGTTTCTCATGAGGGTGAGGAATACAACTGGGGTTTTCATTTGACATAGGGGAGGTCTTAGGGTTAGAGACAAGGTTAAGGTTAGGGACAGCATTAGGGTTAGAGACAAGATTAAGGTTAGGGACACTGTCAGGGTTAGTGTTAAGTTTAAGTTTAGGGTTACACTTAGGGTTAGGGACAAAATTAGGGTTAGGGTTATGGACAGTGTTAGGTTTAGGGTTAAAGTTAGGGTCAGCGCTCAAGTTAAGGTTAACATTAAGGTTAGGGATAGGTTTAGGGGTAGGGTTAGAAACAAGGTTAGACTTACGGTTAGGATTAGAGGCACGGTTATTTTTAAATTAGGGTTCAAAACAGAGTTAAGGGTAGTGTTAGGGTTAGGAATACTTTTTAGGGTTAGGGTTTGTTTAGGGTTTGTTTTAGGGTTCGGGGCAGAGTTAGGGTTAGGAATATAGTTAGTGTTCGGTTTAGGGTTAAGCTTAGGGACAGAGTTAGGGTTACAGTTAGGGTTAAGGACAGGGTTATGATTAGGGTCAGGGTTAGTGTTCAGGACAGTGTCAGGGCAGGCCGTAGGATCAGGGTAGGGTTTGGATTCAGGTTAGGATATGCTAGGGTTAGGGTTAGGGGCATAGTAGGGTTGAGGGCAGAGTCAGTGTTACGGTTCGGAACATGGCTAAGGTTAGGGTTCATGTTAGGGACCGTTTCAGGGTTACGTTTAGTGTTAAGGGTTGGGTTAGAATGGAGGACACGGTTCGGGTTAGTGTTAGGGTATCACGTCTCACGTGACATCGGCTGGGGAACTACAGTTAGATGGCGAAGAGTTAAGAAACTCCAGAGCCAAAAATAGAGTTTCTGTGGGCCAGTGTTCTCATCTCTGAGGCCCAAGCCTTAATACTGTGGGCGCATAGCTTTTCTTTACAACTGCCACCAAGAAGTCAATTTGAATATCTATACACAGGGAGTTGATTCTATTTGTCTGGCAGCTGCTTCGCCAAAACTCATTGTGATCAAACACAAGTTTTGCTTTCACATGTACGTATGATCCCCCGGATGGACTCAGCATTCCGAGACCACCGGATAAGGAAGTTGTACTGAGATCATTCCCTCGGGTCTTAGCATTCGGAGACACTTCCTTATGACGTGAAAGGCTCAGTGCACAGGAGCATTCGAATCGGCAGCTCCACGGTGACATTAGGGTTAGGTTTATAAACAGGATGAAGTTAGGTTTAGGGTTAGGGTTACCGACAGAGTTTGCTTTAGGGTAAGGGACAGGATTAGAACTAGGATTAGCTTTAGAGACACGGTTAGAATTAGGGTTAGTTTTAGGTATAGTGTTGAAGGACAGAGTTATGGTTTGGGTTAGCTTTAGGGTTAGGGTTCGTGTTAGGATTAGGTTTAGGGACAGAGTTGGGAAGAGTGTTAGGGCTCCATTTAGAGTTAGGGCTAGGGATATGTTTAGGTTTAGGTTTTGGGTTAGGAAAAGGTTTAACTACAGGCGCAGGGATAGTTTAGGGACACAGTGAGTGTTAGAGTTAGGATTAGGGTTAGGGTTAAGGTTAGGGTTTGGGTTAGGGTTAGGGTTATGGTTAGGGTTAGTGTTTAGGGTTAGGGTTAGGGTTAGGGTTAGGGTTTAGGGTTTACGGTTTAGGGTTTAGGGTTAGGGTTAGCGTTAGTGTTAGGGTTAGGTTTAGGGTTTAGGGTTTATGGTTTGGGTTAGGGTTAGGGTTAGGGTTAGGTTTAGGGTTTAGAATTAGGGTTAGGGTTAGGGTTAGGGTTAGGGTTTAGGGTTAGGGTTAGGGTTAGGGTTAGGGACAGGATTAGGGTCTGGTACATGTTTAGGTTTAGTGTTAGGGTTATAGTGAAATTTAGGTTTTTGCTGATGGTTAAGGTTAGGTTTAGGGACAGGATTAATGGCAGGGTGAGAGTTAGAATTAAGGTTAGAGAGATTGTAAGGGTCAGAGTTAGGTTTAGTGACAGTGTTAGGGTTAGGGTTAGGTTAGGGTTAGGGTTTAGGGATAGGTTTAGGGTTAGGGTTAGGGTTAGGGTTTAAGGTAAGGTTAGGGTTAGGGTTAGGGTTTAGGATTTAGGGTTACGGTTATGGTTAGGGTTAGGTTTAGGGTTAGGGACACGATTAGGGTTTGGGACATGGTTAAGTTCAGTGTTAGGGTTATAGTTAAGTTTAGGTTTTGGCTGATGGTTAAGGTTAGGATTAGGGACAGGATTAGTGACAGGGTGAGGGTTAGAGTTAAGTTTAGAGAGACAGTAAGGATCAGAGTTAGGTTTAGCGACAGTGTTAGGATTAGGGTTAGGGCTATGTTAGGGTTAGGGTTAGGGTTAGAGTTAGGGTTTAGGGTTAGGGTTAGGGTTTAGGATTAGGGTTAGGGTTAGGTACAGGATTAGGGTTTGAGACATGGTTAGGTTTTGTGTTAGGGTTAGTTTCAGGGTTAGGGTTAGGGTTTAGGGTTAGGTTTAGGGTTACGGTTAGGTACTGGATTAGGTTTTGGGACATGGTGAGGTTTAGTGTTAGGGTTATAGTTAAGTTTTGCTTCTGGCTGATGGTTAAGGTTAGGTTAGGGTTAGGGTTAGGGTTAGGTTTTAGGGATAGTGTTAGGGTTAGGGTTAGGGTTTAAGTTTAGGGTTAGGGTTAAGGTTAGGTTTTACGGTTTAGGGTGAGGGTTAGGGTTAGGGTTAGCATTAGGTTTAGGGTTAGGGACAGGATTAGGGTTTGGGACATGGTTAGGTTTAGTGTTAGGGTTATAGTTAAGTTTAGGTTTTGTCTGATGCTTAAGTTTAGGTTTAGGGACAGGGTTAGTGACAGGGTGAGGGTTAGGGTTAAGTTTGGAGAGACGGTAAGGGTCAGAGTTAGGTTTAGCGACAGTGTTAGGGTTAGGGTTAATATTAGAGGCAGAGTTAGGGTTAAGGTTAGGGTTAGGGTCGTGTTAGGATTAGGGTTAGGTACAGAGTTGGGAAGAGTGTTAGGGCTCCTTTTAGAGTTAGGTCTAGGGATACGTTTAGATTTAGGTTTTGGGTTAGGAAAAGGGTTAGCTACAGGGGCAGGGATAGGGTAGGGACACAGTGAGTGTTAGAGTTAGGATTAGGGTTAGGGTTAGGGTTAGGTTTTGGGTTAGGTTTAGGGTTAGGGTTTAGGGTTACATTTAGGGTTAGGATTAGGGTTTAGGGTTAGTTTTAGGGTTACGGTTAGGTACTGGATTAGGTTTTGGGACATGGTTAGGTTTAGTGTTAGGGTTATAGATAAGTTTTGCTTCTGGCTGATGGTTAAGGTTAGGTTAAGGTTAGGGTTAGGGTTAGAGTTAGGGTTAGGTTTTAGGGATAGGGTTAGGGTTAGGGTTAGGGTTTAAGTTTAGGGTTAGGGTTAAGGTTAGGGTTTAGGGTTTAGAGTTAGGGTTAGGTTAGGGTTAGCATTAGGTTTAGGGTTAGGGACAGGATTAGGGTTTGGGACATGGTTAGGTTTAGTGTTAGGGTTATAGTTAAGTTTAGGTTTGTCTGATGCTTAAGTTTAGGTTTAGGGACAGGGTTAGTGACAGGGTGAGGGTTAGGGTTAAGTTTGGAGAGACGGTAAGGGTCAGAGTTAGCTTTAGCGGCAGTGTTAGGGTTAGGGTTAATATTAGAGGCAGAGTTAGGGTTAAGGTTAGCGTTAGGGTTAGGGTCGTGTTAGGATTAGGGTTAGGTACAGAGTTGGGAAGAGTGTTAGGGCTCCTTTTAGAGTTAGGTCTAGGGATACGTTTAGATTTAGGTTTTGGGTTAGGAAAAGGGTTAGCTACAGGGGCAGGGATAGGGTAGGGACACAGTGAGTGTTAGAGTTAGGATTAGGGTTAGGGTTAGGGTTAGGGTTTGGGTTAGGGTTAGGGTTAGGGTTTAGGGTTACATTTAGGGTTAGGATTAGGGTTTAGGGTTTAGGGTTTAGTGTTTAGGGTTAGGGTTAGCCTTAGGGTTGGGTTAGGTTTAGGGTTAGGGTTTAGGGTTAGGGTTATGGTTAGGGTTAGGGACAGGATTAGGGTTTGGGACATGGTTAGGTTTAGTGTTAGGGTTATAGTTAAGTTTAGGTTTTGTCTGATGCTTAAGTTTAGGTTTAGGGACAGGGTTACTGACAGGGTTTCGGTTAGAGTGAAGGGTGGAGAGACGGTAAGGGTCAGAGTTAGGTTTAGCGACAGTGTTAGGGTTAGGGTTAATATTAGAGTCAGAGTTAAGGTTAAGGTTAGCGTTATGGTTAGAAGCAGATTAGGTTGAGTGATAGTGTTAGTATTAGTGACAGGCTTAGTGTTAGTGTTAGCATTAGGGTTTGGGACAGTGTTAGGGTTAGGTTTGGAGTTGAATTTAGTGTTAGGTTTCAGTTTAGGGCTATGGTTAGTGTTAGAGACAGGGTGGCCTTCGGATTAGGGTAGGGATAGGGTCAGACACAGGGATAGGGATATGGTTATGGTTAGGGTTGGAATTAGAAACAGGTTTAAAGTTAGGGTCAGGGTTAGAGACAGGTATGGTTAGGGTTAGGGTCAAGGTATAGGTAAGATTTAGGTTAAGATTAGGGACAGGTTACAGTTAGGTTTAGGGTTAGGAACAAGATTAGGGCTAGGGTTGTGGTGTATGTTAGTGTCAGGGTTAGGTCTGATGTAGGATTAGAGTTAGGGTTAGAATTAGAGTTAGGGGAACGGTTAGGATTAAGGATAGGTTTAGGGTTAACGTTAGGGACAGGAATAGGGTTAGTGTTAGGGTTATGATTAGGGATAGGTACAGAGTTAGGTTGAAGAGTACGAACAGGCTTATGGATTATTAGGGTTAGGGTTTATGACACAATTAGGGTCACGGTTAGAGTTCCACTTAGCTTTACCGACATGGTTAGCTTTAGGGTTACTGTGAGCGTTAAGTTTAGGGACAGGTTAACGGTTAGTGTTAGAGTTAGGGTCAGGGCTAGGGTTAGGTTTCTGGTACGACTTACATTTAGGGTTATGGTTAAAGACAAGCTAGTGTTCTGGTTAGGATTAGGGTTTTCGTTAAAATTCGGGACACAGTTAAGATTAGTGTAAGGTTTAGGGTTAGTGATAAAGACACAGTTTGGTTTAGGGTATGGGTTCGGGTGAGATTCAGTGTTAGGGACAGGTTAGGGTAGGATTAGTGTTAGGGGTACAGGCAGTTTTCGGGTTAGAGTTACAAAATTGGTTATGAGTAAGTGTAAAAACAGGGTTAGGGTTAGTGAAGTCGTTAGGGTTAGGGTTAGGGTTAGCTACAGGGTTAGGTTTAGGGAGATGGTTAGGTTTGGGGTTTGTGTGAAGTTTAGAAAAAGGGTTATTTTCAGAGTTCGGTTTAGGAAAAGGCTTACAATAACAGGGTTTGGATTAAGAAGAGTATGCATGGTAGGCACACGGATGGCTTAGGTTTCTCATGAGGGTGAGGAATACAACTGGGGTTTTCATTTGACATAGGGGAGGTCTTAGGGTTAGAGACAAGGTTAAGGTTAGGGACAGCATTAGGGTTAGAGACAAGATTAAGGTTAGGGACACTGTCAGGGTTAGTGTTAAGTTTAAGTTTAGGGTTACACTTAGGGTTAGGGACAAAATTAGGGTTAGGGTTATGGACAGTGTTAGGTTTAGGGTTAAAGTTAGGGTCAGCGCTCAAGTTAAGGTTAACATTAAGGTTAGGGATAGGTTTAGGGGTAGGGTTAGAAACAAGGTTAGACTTACGGTTAGGATTAGAGGCACGGTTATTTTTAAATTAGGGTTCAAAACAGAGTTAAGGGTAGTGTTAGGGTTAGGAATACTTTTTAGGGTTAGGGTTTGTTTAGGGTTTAGAATTAGGTTTAGGGTTAGGGTTAGGGTTAGGGTTTAGGGTTAGGGTTAGGGTTAGGGTTAGGGACAGGATTAGGGTCTGGTACATGGTTAGGTTTAGTGTTAGGGTTATAGTGAAATTTAAGTTTTTGCTGATGGTTAAGGTTAGGTTTAGGGACAGGATTAATGGCAGGGTGAGAGTTAGAATTAAGGTTAGAGAGATTGTAAGGGTCAGAGTTAGGTTTAGTGACAGTGTTAGGGTTAGGGTTAGGTTAGGGTTAGGGTTTAGGGATAGGTTTAGGGTTAGGGTTAGGGTTTAAGGTAAGGTTAGGGTTAGGGTTAGGGTTTAGGATTTAGGGTTACGGTTATGGTTAGGGTTAGGTTTAGGGTTAGGGACACGATTAGGGTTTGGGACATGGTTAAGTTCAGTGTTAGGGTTATAGTTAAGTTTAGGTTTTGGCTGATGGTTAAGGTTAGGATTAGGGACAGGATTAGTGACAGGGTGAGGGTTAGAGTTAAGTTTAGAGAGACAGTAAGGATCAGAGTTAGGTTTAGCGACAGTGTTAGGATTAGGGTTAGGGCTATGTTAGGGTTAGGGTTAGGGTTAGAGTTAGGGTTTAGCGTTAGGGTTAGGGTTAGGTACAGGATTAGGGTTTGAGACATGGTTAGGTTTTGTGTTAGGGTTAGTTTCAGGGTTAGGGTTAGGGTTTAGGGTTAGGTTTAGGGTTACGGTTAGGTACTGGATTAGGTTTTGGGACATGGTTAGGTTTAGTGTTAGGGTTATAGTTAAGTTTTGCTTCTGGCTGATGGTTAAGGTTAGGTTAGGGTTAGGGTTAGGGTTAGGTTTTAGGGATAGGGTTAGGGTTAGGGTTAGGGTTTAAGTTTAGGGTTAGGGTTAAGGTTAGGTTTTAGGGTTTAGGGTGAGGGTTAGGGTTAGGGTTAGCATTAGGTTTAGGGTTAGGGACAGGATTAGGGTTTGGGACATGGTTAGGTTTAGTGTTAGGGTTATAGTTAAGTTTAGGTTTTGTCTGATGCTTAAGTTTAGGTTTAGGGACAGGGTTAGTGACAGGGTGAGGGTTAGGGTTAAGTTTGGAGAGACGGTAAGTGTCAGAGTTAGGTTTAGCGACAGTGTTAGGGTTAGGGTTAATATTAGAGGCAGAGTTAGGGTTAAGGTTAGGGTTAGGGTCGTGTTAGGATTAGGGTTAGGTACAGAGTTGGGAAGAGTGTTAGGGCTCCTTTTAGAGTTAGGTCTAGGGATACGTTTAGATTTAGGTTTTGGGTTAGGAAAAGGGTTAGCTACAGGGGCAGGGATAGGGTAGGGACACAGTGAGTGTTAGAGTTAGGATTAGGGTTAGGGTTAGGGTTAGGTTTTGGGTTAGGTTTAGGGTTAGGGTTTAGGGTTACATTTAGGGTTAGGATTAGGGTTTAGGGTTAGTTTTAGGGTTACGGTTAGGTACTGGATTAGGTTTTGGGACATGGTTAGGTTTAGTGTTAGGGTTATAGATAAGTTTTGCTTCTGGCTGATGGTTAAGGTTAGGTTAAGGTTAGGGTTAGGGTTAGAGTTAGGGTTAGGTTTTAGGGATAGGGTTAGGGTTAGGGTTAGGGTTTAAGTTTAGGGTTAGGGTTAAGGTTAGGGTTTAGGGTTTAGAGTTAGGGTTAGGTTAGGGTTAGCATTAGGTTTAGGGTTAGGGACAGGATTAGGGTTTGGGACATGGTTAGGTTTAGTGTTAGGGTTATAGTTAAGTTTAGGTTTTGTCTGATGCTTAAGTTTAGGTTTAGGGACAGGGTTAGTGACAGGGTGAGGGTTAGGGTTAAGTTTGGAGAGACGGTAAGGGTCAGAGTTAGGTTTAGCGACAGTGTTAGGGTTAGGGTTAATATTAGAGGCAGAGTTAGGGTTAAGGTTAGGGTTAGGGTCGTGTTAGGATTAGGGTTAGGTACAGAGTTGGGAAGAGTGTTAGGGCTCCTTTTAGAGTTAGGTCTAGGGATACGTTTAGATTTAGGTTTTGGGTTAGGAAAAGGGTTAGCTACAGGGGCAGGGATAGGGTAGGGACACAGTGAGTGTTAGAGTTAGGATTAGGGTTAGGGTTAGGGTTAGGTTTTGGGTTAGGTTTAGGGTTAGGGTTTAGGGTTACATTTAGGGTTAGGATTAGGGTTTAGGGTTAGTTTTAGGGTTACGGTTAGGTACTGGATTAGGTTTTGGGACATGGTTAGGTTTAGTGTTAGGGTTATAGATAAGTTTTGCTTCTGGCTGATGGTTAAGGTTAGGTTAAGGTTAGGGTTAGGGTTAGAGTTAGGGTTAGGTTTTAGGGATAGGGTTAGGGTTAGGGTTAGGGTTTAAGTTTAGGGTTAGGGTTAGGGTTAGGGTTAGGGTTTAGGGTTACATTTAGGGTTAGGATTAGGGTTTAGGGTTTAGGGTTTAGTGTTTAGGGTTAGGGTTAGCCTTAGGGTTGGGTTAGGTTTAGGGTTAGGGTTTAGGGTTAGGGTTATGGTTAGGGTTAGGGACATGATTAGGGTTTGGGACATGGTTAGGTTTAGTGTTAGGGTTATAGTTAAGTTTAGGTTTTGTCTGATGCTTAAGTTTAGGTTTAGGGACAGGGTTACTGACAGGGTTTCGGTTAGAGTGAAGGGTGGAGAGACGGTAAGGGTCAGAGTTAGGTTTAGCGACAGTGTTAGGGTTAGGGTTAATATTAGAGTCAGAGTTAAGGTTAAGGTTAGCGTTATGGTTAGAAGCAGATTAGGTTGAGTGATAGTGTTAGTATTAGTGACAGGCTTAGTGTTAGTGTTAGCATTAGGGTTTGGGACAGTGTTAGGGTTAGGTTTGGAGTTGAATTTAGTGTTAGGTTTCAGTTTAGGGCTATGGTTAGTGTTAGAGACAGGGTGGCCTTCGGATTAGGGTAGGGATAGGGTCAGACACAGGGATAGGGATATGGTTATGGTTAGGGTTGGAATTAGAAACAGGTTTAAAGTTAGGGTCAGGGTTAGAGACAGGTATGGTTAGGGTTAGGGTCAAGGTATAGGTAAGATTTAGGTTAAGATTAGGGACAGGTTACAGTTAGGTTTAGGGTTAGGAACAAGATTAGGGCTAGGGTTGTGGTGTATGTTAGTGTCAGGGTTAGGTCTGATGTAGGATTAGAGTTAGGGTTAGAATTAGAGTTAGGGGAACGGTTAGGATTAAGGATAGGTTTAGGGTTAACGTTAGGGACTGGAATAGGGTTAGTGTTAGGGTTATGATTAGGGATAGGTACAGAGTTAGGTTGAAGAGTACGAACAGGCTTATGGATTATTAGGGTTAGGGTTTATGACACAATTAGGGTCACGGTTAGAGTTCCACTTAGCTTTACCGACATGGTTAGCTTTAGGGTTACTGTGAGCGTTAAGTTTAGGGACAGGTTAAGGGTTAGTGTTAGAGTTAGGGTCAGGGCTAGGGTTAGGTTTCTGTTACGACTTACATTTAGGGTTATGGTTAAAGACAAGCTAGTGTTCTGGTTAGGATTAGGGTTTTCGTTAAAATTCGGGACACAGTTAAGCTTAGTGTAAGGTTTAGGGTTAGTGATAAAGACACGGTTTGGTTTAGGGTATGGGTTCGGGTGAGATTCAGTGTTAGGGACAGGTTAGGGTAGGATTAGTGTTAGGGGTACAGGCAGTTTTCGGGTTAGAGTTACAAAATTGGTTATGAGTAAGTGTAAAAACAGGGTTAGGGTTAGTGAAGTCGTTAGGGTTAGGGTTAGGGTTAGCTACAGGGTTAGGTTTAGGGAGATGGTTAGGTTTGGGGTTTGTGTGAAGTTTAGAAAAAGGGTTATTTTCAGAGTTCGGTTTAGGAAAAGGCTTACAATAACAGGGTTTGGATTAAGAAGAGTATGCATGGTAGGCACACGGATGGCTTAGGTTTCTCATGAGGGTGAGGAATACAACTGGGGTTTTCATTTGACATAGGGGAGGTCTTAGGGTTAGAGACAAGGTTAAGGTTAGGGACAGCATTAGGGTTAGAGACAAGATTAAGGTTAGGGACACTGTCAGGGTTAGTGTTAAGTTTAAGTTTAGGGTTACACTTAGGGTTAGGGACAAAATTAGGGTTAGGGTTATGGACAGTGTTAGGTTTAGGGTTAAAGTTAGGGTCAGCGCTCAAGTTAAGGTTAACATTAAGGTTAGGGATAGGTTTAGGGGTAGGGTTAGAAACAAGGTTAGACTTACGGTTAGGATTAGAGGCACGGTTATTTTTAAATTAGGGTTCAAAACAGAGTTAAGGGTAGTGTTAGGGTTAGGAATACTTTTTAGGGTTAGGGTTTGTTTAGGGTTTAGAATTAGGGTTAGGGTTAGGGTGAGGGTTAGGGTTTAGGGTTAGGGTTAGGGTTAGGGTTAGGGACAGGATTAGGGTCTGGTACATGGTTAGGTTTAGTGTTAGGGTTATAGTGAAATTTAGGTTTTTGCTGATGGTTAAGGTTAGGTTTAGGGACAGGATTAATGGCAGGGTGAGAGTTAGAATTAAGGTTAGAGAGATTGTAAGGGTCAGAGTTAGGTTTAGTGACAGTGTTAGGGTTAGGGTTAGGTTAGGGTTAGTGTTTAGGGATAGGTTTAGGGTTAGGGTTAGGGTTTAAGTTAAGGTTAGGGTTAGGGTTAGGGTTTAGGATTTAGGGTTACGGTTATGGTTAGGGTTAGGTTTAGGGTTAGGGACACGATTAGGGTTTGGGACATGGTTAAGTTCAGTGTTAGGGTTATAGTTAAGTTTAGGTTTTGGCTGATGGTTAAGGTTAGGATTAGGGACAGGATTAGTGACAGGGTGAGGGTTAGAGTTAAGTTTAGAGAGACAGTAAGGATCAGAGTTAGGTTTAGCGACAGTGTTAGGATTAGGGTTAGGGCTATGTTAGGGTTAGGGTTAGGGTTAGAGTTAGGGTTTAGGGTTAGGGTTAGGGTTTAGGATTAGGGTTAGGGTTAGGTACAGGATTAGGGTTTGAGACATGGTTAGGTTTTGTGTTAGGGTTAGTTTCAGGGTTAGGGTTAGGGTTTAGGGTTAGGTTTAGGGTTACGGTTAGGTACTGGATTAGGTTTTGGGACATGGTTAGGTTAAGTGTTAGGGTTATAGTTAAGTTTTGCTTCTGGCTGATGGTTAAGGTTAGGTTAGGGTTAGGGTTAGGGTTAGGTTTTAGGGATAGGGTTAGGGTTAGGGTTAGGGTTTAAGTTTAGGGTTAGGGTTAAGGTTAGGTTTTAGGGTTTAGGGTGAGGGTTAGGGTTAGGGTTAGCATTAGGTTTAGGGTTAGGGACAGGATTAGGGTTTGGGACATGGTTAGGTTTAGTGTTAGGGTTATAGTTAAGTTTAGGTTTTGTCTGATGCTTAAGTTTAGGTTTAGGGACAGGGTTAGTGACAGGGTGAGGGTTAGGGTTAAGTTTGGAGAGACGGTAAGGGTCAGAGTTAGGTTTAGCGACAGTGTTAGGGTTAGGGTTAATATTAGAGGCAGAGTTAGGGTTAAGGTTAGGGTTAGGGTCGTGTTAGGATTAGGGTTAGGTACAGAGTTGGGAAGAGTGTTAGGGCTCCTTTTAGAGTTAGGTCTAGGGATACGTTTAGATTTAGGTTTTGGGTTAGGAAAAGGGTTAGCTACAGGGGCAGGGATAGGGTAGGGACACAGTGAGTGTTAGAGTTAGGATTAGGGTTAGGGTTAGGGTTAGGTTTTGGGTTAGGTTTAGGGTTAGGGTTTAGGGTTACATTTAGGGTTAGGATTAGGGTTTAGGGTTAGTTTTAGGGTTACGGTTAGGTACTGGATTAGGTTTTGGGACATGGTTAGGTTTAGTGTTAGGGTTATAGATAAGTTTTGCTTCTGGCTGATGGTTAAGGTTAGGTTAAGGTTAGGGTTAGGGTTAGAGTTAGGGTTAGGTTTTAGGGATAGGGTTAGGGTTAGGGTTAGGGTTTAAGTTTAGGGTTAGGGTTAAGGTTAGGGTTTAGGGTTTAGAGTTAGGGTTAGGTTAGGGTTAGCATTAGGTTTAGGGTTAGGGACAGGATTAGGGTTTGGGACATGGTTAGGTTTAGTGTTAGGGTTATAGTTAAGTTTAGGTTTTGTCTGATGCTTAAGTTTAGGTTTACGGACAGGGTTAGTGACAGGGTGAGGGTTAGGGTTAAGTTTGGAGAGACGGTAAGGGTCAGAGTTAGCTTTAGCGGCAGTGTTAGGGTTAGTGTTAATATTAGAGGCAGAGTTAGGGTTAAGGTTAGCGTTAGGGTTAGGGTCGTGTTAGGATTAGGGTTAGGTACAGAGTTGGGAAGAGTGTTAGGGCTCCTTTTAGAGTTAGGTCTAGGGATACGTTTAGATTTAGGTTTTGGGTTAGGAAAAGGGTTAGCTACAGGGGCAGGGATAGGGTAGGGACACAGTGAGTGTTAGAGTTAGGTTTAGGGTTAGGGTTAGGGTTAGGGTTTGGGTTAGGGTTAGGGTTAGGGTTTAGGGTTACATTTAGGGTTAGGATTAGGGTTTAGGGTTTAGGGTTTAGTGTTTAAGGTTAGGGTTAGCCTTAGGGTTGGGTTAGGTTTAGGGTTAGGGTTTAGGGTTAGGGTTATGGTTAGGGTTAGGGACAGGATTAGGGTTTGGGACATGGTTAGGTTTAGTGTTAGGGTTATAGTTAAGTTTAGGTTTTGTCTGATGCTTAAGTTTAGGTTTAGGGACAGGGTTACTGACAGGGTTTCGGTTAGAGTGAAGGGTGGAGAGACGGTAAGGGTCAGAGTTAGGTTTAGCGACAGTGTTAGGGTTAGGGTTAACATTAGAGTCAGAGTTAAGGTTAAGGTTAGCGTTATGGTTAGAAGCAGATTAGGTTGAGTGATAGTGTTAGTATTAGTGACAGGCTTAGTGTTAGTGTTAGCATTAGGGTTTGGGACAGTGTTAGGGTTAGGTTTGGAGTTGAATTTAGTGTTAGGTTTCAGTTTAGGGCTATGGTTAGTGTTAGAGACAGGGTGGCCTTCGGATTAGGGTAGGGATAGGGTCAGACACAGGGATAGGGATATGGTTATGGTTAGGGTTGGAATTAGAAACAGGTTTAAAATTAGGGTCAGGGTTAGAGACAGGTATGGTTAGGGTTAGGGTCAAGGTATAGGTAAGATTTAGGTTAAGATTAGGGACAGGTTACAGTTAGGTTTAGGGTTAGGAACAAGATTAGGGCTAGGGTTGAGGTGTATGTTAGTGTCAGGGTTAGGTCTGATGTAGGATTAGAGTTAGGGTTAGAATTAGAGTTAGGGGAACGGTTAGGATTAAGGATAGTTTTAGGGTTAACGTTAGGGACAGGAATAGGGTTAGTGTTAGGGTTATGATTAGGGATAGGTACAGAGTTAGGTTGAAGAGTACGAACAGGCTTATGGATTATTAGGGTTAGGGTTTATGACACAATTAGGGTCACGGTTAGAGTTCCACTTAGCTTTACCGACATGGTTAGCTTTAGGGTTACTGTGAGCGTTAAGTTTAGGGACAGGTTAACGGTTAGTGTTAGAGTTAGGGTCAGGGCTTGGGTTAGGTTTCTGGTACGATTTACATTTAGGGTTATGGTTAAAGACAAGCTAGTGTTCTGGTTAGGATTAGGGTTTTCGTTAAAATTAGGGACACAGTTAAGGTTAGTGTAAGGTTTAGGGTTAGTGATAAAGACACGGTTTGGTTTAGGGTATGGGTTCGGGTGAGATTCAGTGTTAGGGACAGGTTAGGGTAGGATTAGTGTTAGGGGTACAGGCAGTTTTCGGGTTAGAGTTACAAAATTGGTTATGAGTAAGTGTAAAAACAGGGTTAGGGTTAGTGAAGTCGTTAGGGTTAGGGTTAGGGTTAGCTACAGGGTTAGGTTTAGGGAGATGGTTAGGTTTGGGGTTTGTGTGAAGTTTAGAAAAAGGGTTATTTTCAGAGTTCGGTTTAGGAAAAGGCTTACAATAACAGGGTTTGGATTAAGAAGAGTATGCATGGTAGGCACACGGATGGCTTAGGTTTCTCATGAGGGTGAGGAATACAACTGGGGTTTTCATTTGACATAGGGGAGGTCTTAGGGTTAGAGACAAGGTTAAGGTTAGGGACAGCATTAGGGTTAGAGACAAGATTAAGGTTAGGGACACTGTCAGGGTTAGTGTTAAGTTTAAGTTTAGGGTTACACTTAGGGTTAGGGACAAAATTAGGGTTAGGGTTATGGACAGTGTTAGGTTTAGGGTTAAAGTTAGGGTCAGCGCTCAAATAAGGTTAACATTAAGGTTAGGGATAGGTTTAGGGGTAGGGTTAGAAACAAGGTTAGACTTACGGTTAGGATTAGAGGCACGGTTATTTTTAAATTAGGGTTCAAAACAGAGTTAAGGGTAGTGTTAGGGTTAGGAATACTTTTTAGGGTTAGGGTTTGTTTAGGGTTTGTTTTAGGGTTCGGGGCAGAGTTAGGGTTAGGAATATAGTTAGTGTTCGGTTTAGGGTTAAGCTTAGGGACAGAGTTAAGGTTACAGTTAGGGTTAAGGACAGGGTTATGATTAGGGTCAGGGTTAGTGTTCAGGACAGTGTCAGGGCAGGCCGTAGGATCAGGGTAGGGTTTGGTTTCAGGTTAGGATATGCTAGGGTTAGGGTTAGGGGCATAGTAGGGTTGAGGGCAGAGTCAGTGTTACGGTTCGGAACATGGCTAAGGTTAGGGTTCATGTTAGGGACCGTTTCAGGGTTACGTTTAGTGTTAAGGGTTGGGTTAGAATGGAGGACACGGTTCGGGTTAGTGTTAGGGTATCACGTCTCAGGTGACATCGGCTGGGGAACTACAGTTAGATGGCGAAGAGTTAAGAAACTCCAGAGCCAAAAATAGAGTTTCTGTGGGCCAGTGTTCTCATCTCTGAGGCCCAAGCCTTAATACTGTGGGCGCATAGCTTTTCTTTACAACTGCCACCAAGAAGTCAATTTGAATATCTATACACAGGGAGTTGATTCTATTTGTCTGGCAGCTGCTTCGCCAAAACTCATTGTGATCAAACACAAGTTTTGCTTTCACATGTACGTATGATCCCCCGGATGGACTCAGCATTCCGAGACCACCGGATAAGGAAGTTGTACTGAGATCATTCCCTCGGGTCTTAGCATTCGGAGACACTTCCTTATGACGTGAAAGGCTCAGTGCACATTAGCATTCGAATCGGCAGCTCCACGGTGACATTAGGGTTAGGTTTATATACAGGATGAAGTTAGGTTTAGGGTTAGGGTTACCGACAGAGTTTGCTTTAGGGTAAGGGACAGGATTAGAACTAGGATTAGGTTTAGAGACACGGTTAGAATTAGGTTTAGTTTTAGGTTTAGTGTTGAAGGACAGAGTTATGGTTTGGGTTAGGTTTAGGGTTAGGGTTCGTGTTAGGATTAGGTTTAGGGACAGAGTTGGGAAGAGTGTTAGGGCTCCATTTAGAGTTAGGGCTAGGGATATGTTTAGGTTTAGGTTTTGGGTTAGGAAAAGGTTTAACTACAGGGGCAGGGATAGTTTAGGGACACAGTGAGTGTTAGAGTTAGGATTAGGGTTAGGGTTAAGGTTAGGGTTTGGGTTAGGGTTAGGGTTAGGGTTAGGGTTAGTGTTTAGGGTTAGGGTTAGGGTTAGGGTTAGGGTTTAGGGTTTACAGTTTAGGGTTTAGGGTTAGGGTTAGCGTTAGTGTTAGGGTTAGGTTTAGGGTTTAGGGTTTATGGTTTGGGTTAGGGTTAGGGTTAGGGTTAAGTTTAGGGTTTAGAATTAGGGTTAGGGTTAGGGTTAGGGTTAGGGACAAGATTAGGGTCTGGTACATGGTTAGGTTTAGTGTTAGGTGTATAGTGAAATTTAGGTTTTTGCTGATGGTTAAGGTTAGGTTTAGGGACAGGGTTAATGGCAGGGTGAGAGTCAGAATTAAGGTTAGAGAGATTGTAAGGGTCAGAGTTAGGTTTAGTGACAGTGTTAGGGTTAGGGTTAGGTTAGGGTTAGGGTTTAGGGATAGGTTTAGGGTTAGGGTTAGGGTTTAAGGTAAGGTTAGATTTAGGGTTAGGGTTTAGGATTTAGGGTTACGGTTATGGTTAGGGTTAGGTTTAGGGTTAGGGACACGATTAGGGTTTGGGACATGGTTAAGTTCAGTGTTAGGGTTATAGTTAAGTTTAGGTTTTGGCTGATGGTTAAGGTTAGGATTAGGGACAGGATTAGTGACAGGGTGAGGGTTAGAGTTAAGTTTAGAGAGACAGTAAGGATCAGAGTTAGGTTTAGCGACAGTGTTAGGATTAGGGTTAGGGCTATGTTAGGGTTAGGGTTAGGGTTAGAGTTAGGGTTTAGGGTTAGGGTTAGGGTTTAGGATTAGGGTTAGGGTTAGGTACAGGATTAGGGTTTGAGACATGGTTAGGTTTTGTGTTAGGGTTAGTATTAGGGATAGGGTTAGGGTTTAGGGTTAGGTTTAGGGTTACGGTTAGGTACTGGATTAGGTTTTGGGACATGGTTAGGTTTAGTGTTAGGGTTATAGATAAGTTTTGCTTCTGGCTGATGGTTAAGGTTAGGTTAAGGTCAGGGTTAAGGTTAGAGTTAGGGTTAGGTTTTAGGGATAGGGTTAGGGTTAGGGTTAGGGTTTAAATTTAGGGTTAGGTTTAAGGTTAGGGTTTAGGGTTTAGAGTTAGGGTTAGGTTAGGGTTTGCATTAGGTTTAGGGTTAGGGACAGGATTAGGGTTTGGGACATGGTTAGGTTTAGTGTTAGGGTTATAGTTAAGTTTAGGTTTTGTCTGATGCTTAAGTTTAGGTTTAGGGACAGGGTTAGTGACAGGGTGAGGGTTAGGGTTAAGTTTGGAGAGACGGTAAGGGTCAGAGTTAGCTTTAGCGGCAGTGTTAGGGTTAGGGTTAATATTAGAGGCAGAGTTAGGGTTAAGGTTAGCGTTAGGGTTAGGGTCGTGTTAGGATTAGGGTTAGGTACAGAGTTGGGAAGAGTGTTAGGGCTCCTTTTAGAGTTAGGTCTAGGGATACGTTTAGATTTAGGTTTTGGGTTAGGAAAAGGGTTAGCTACAGGGGCAGGGATAGGGTAGGGACACAGTGAGTGTTAGAGTTAGGATTAGGGTTAGGGTTAGGGTTAGGGTTTGGGTTAGGGTTAGGGTTAGGGTTTAGGGTTACATTTAGGGTTAGGATTAGGGTTTAGGGTTTAGGGTTTAGTGTTTAGGGTTAGGGTTAGCCTTAGGGTTGGGTTAGGTTTAGGGTTAGGGTTTAGGGTTAGGGTTATGGTTATGGTTAGGGACAGGATTAGGGTTTGGGACATGGTTAGGTTTAGTGTTAGGGTTATAGTTAAGTTTAGGTTTTGTCTGATGCTTAAGTTTAGGTTTAGGGACAGGGTTACTGACAGGGTTTCGGTTAGAGTGAAGGGTGGAGAGACGGTAAGGGTCAGAGTTAGGTTTAGCGACAGTGTTAGGGTTAGGGTTAATATTAGAGTCAGAGTTAAGGTTAAGGTTAGCGTTATGGTTAGAAGCAGATTAGGTTGAGTGATAGTGTTAGTATTAGTGACAGGCTTAGTGTTAGTGTTAGCGTTAGGGTTTGGGACAGTGTTAGGGTTAGGTTTGGATATGAATTTAGAGTTAGGTTTCAGTTTAGGGCTAGGGTTAGTGTTAGAGAGAGGGTGGCCTTCGGATTAGGGTAGGGATAGGGTCAGACACAGGGATAGGGATATGGTTATGGTTAGGGTTGGAATTAGAAACAGGTTTAAAGTTAGGGTCAGGGTTAGAGACAGGTATGGTCAGGGTTAGGGTCAAGGTATAGGTAAGATTTAGGTTAAGATTAGGGACAGGTTACAGTTAGGTTTAGGGTTAGGAACAAGATTAGGGCTAGGGTTGAGGTGTATGTTAGTGTCAGGGTTAGGTCTGATGTAGGATTAGAGTTAGGGTTAGAATTAGAGTTAGGGGAACGGTTAGGATTAAGGATAGGTTTAGGGTTAACGTTAGGGACAGGAATAGGGTTAGCGTTAGGGTTATGATTAGGGATAGGTACAGAGTTAGGTTGAAGAGTACGAACAGGCTTATGGATTATTAGGGTTAGGGTTTATGACACAATTAGGGTCACGGTTAGAGTTCCACTTAGCTTTACCGACATGGTTAGCTTAAGGGTTACTGTGAGCGTTAAGTTTAGGGACAGGTTAACGGTTAGTGTTAGAGTTAGGGTCAGGGCTAGGGTTAGGTTTCTGGTACGATTTACATTTAGGGTTATGGTTAAAGACAAGCTAGTGTTCTGGTTAGGATTAGGGTTTTCATTAAAATTCGGGACACAGTTAAGGTTAGTGTAAGGTTTAGGGTTAGTGATAAAGACACGGTTTGGTTTAGGGTATGGGTTCGGGTGAGATTCAGTGTTAGGGACAGGTTAGGGTAGGATTAGTGTTAGGGGTACAGGCAGTTTTCGGGTTAGAGTTACAAAATTGGTTATGAGTAAGTGTAAAAACAGGGTTAGGGTTAGTGAAGTCGTTAGGGTTAGGGTTAGGGTTAGCTACAGGGTTAGGTTTAGGGAGATGGTTAGGTTTGGGGTTTGTGTGAAGTTTAGAAAAAGGGTTATTTTCAGAGTTCGGTTTAGGAAAAGGCTTACAATAACAGGGTTTGGATTAAGAAGAGTATGCATGGTAGGCACACGGATGGCTTAGGTTTCTCATGAGGGTGAGGAATACAACTGGGGTTTTCATTTGACATAGGGGAGGTCTTAGGGTTAGAGACAAGGTTAAGGTTAGGGACAGCATTAGGGTTAGAGACAAGATTAAGGTTAGGGACACTGTCAGGGTTAGTGTTAAGTTTAAGTTTAGGGTTACACTTAGGGTTAGGGACAAAATTAGGGTTAGGGTTATGGACAGTGTTAGGTTTAGGGTTAAAGTTAGGGTCAGCGCTCAAGTTAAGGTTAACATTAAGGTTAGGGATAGGTTTAGGGGTAGGGTTAGAAACAAGGTTAGACTTACGGTTAGGATTAGAGGCACGGTTATTTTTAAATTAGGGTTCAAAACAGAGTTAAGGGTAGTGTTAGGGTTAGGAATACTTTTTAGGGTTAGGGTTTGTTTAGGGTTTGTTTTAGGGATCGGGGCAGAGTTAGGGTTAGGAACATAGTTAGTGTTCGGTTTAGGGTTAAGCTTAGGGACAGAGTTAGGGTTACAGTTAGGGTTAAGGACAGGGTTATGATTAGGGTCATGGTTAGGGTTCAGGACAGTGTCAGGGCAGGCCGTAGGATCAGGGTAGGGTTTGGTTTCAGGTTAGGATATGCTAGGGTTAGGGTTAGGGGCATAGCTAGGGTTGAGGGCAGAGTCAGTGTTACGGTTCGGAACATGGCTAAGGTTAGGTTTCATGTTAGGGACCGTTTCAGGGTTACGTTTAGTGTTAAGGGTTGGGTTAGAATGGAGGACACGGTTAGGGTTAGTGTTAGGGTATCACGTCTCACGTGACATCGGCTGGGGAACTACAGTTAGATGGCGAAGAGTTAAGAAACTCCAGAGCCAAAAATAGAGTTTCTGTGGGCCTGTGTTCTCATCTCTGAGGCCCAAGCCTTAATACTGTGGGCGCATAGCTTTTCTTTACAACTGCCACCAAGAAGTCAATTTGAATATCTATACACAGGGAGTTGATTCTATTTGTCTGGCAGCTGCTTCGCCAAAACTCATTGTGATCAAACACAAGTTTTGCTTTCACATGTACGTATGATCCCCCGGATGGACTCAGCATTCCGAGACCACCGGATAAGGAAGTTGTACTGAGATCATTCCCTCGGGTCTTAGCATTCGGAGACACTTCCTTATGACGTGAAAGGCTCAGTGCACAGGAGCATTCGAATCGGCAGCTCCACGGTGACATTAGGGTTAGGTTTATAAACAGGATGAAGTTAGGTTTAGGGTTAGGGTTACCGACAGAGTTTGCTTTAGGGTAAGGGACAGGATTAGAACTAGGATTAGGTTTAGAGACACGGTTAGAATTAGGGTTAGTTTTAGGTTTAGTGTTGAAGGACAGAGTTATGGTTTGGGTTAGCTTTAGGGTTAGGGTTCGTGTTAGGATTAGGTTTAGGGACAGAGTTGGGAAGAGTGTTAGGGCTCCATTTAGAGTTAGGGCTAGGGATATGTTTAGGTTTAGGTTTTGGGTTAGGAAAAGGTTTAACTACAGGGGCAGGGATAGTTTAGGGACACAGTGAGTGTTAGAGTTAGGATTAGGGTTAGGGTTAAGGTTAGGGTTTGGGTTAGGGTTAGGGTTAGGGTTAGGGTTAGGGTTTAGGGTTAGGGTTAGGGTTAGGGTTTAGGGTTTACGGTTTAGGGTTTAGGGTTAGGGTTAGCGTTAGTGTTAGGGTTAGGTTTAGGTTTTAGGGTTTATGGTTTGGGTTAGGGTTAGGGTTAGGGTTAGGTTTAGGGTTTAGAATTATGGTTAGGGTTAGGGTTAGGGTTAGGGTTTAGGGTTAGGGTTAGGGTTAGGGTTAGGGACAGGATTAGGGTCTGGTACATGGTTAGGTTTAGTGTTAGGGTTATAGTGAAATTTAGGTTTTTGCTGATGGTTAAGGTTAGGTTTAGGGACAGGGTTAATGACAGGGTGAGAGTTAGAATTAAGGTTAGAGAGATTGTAAGGGTCAGAGTTAGGTTTAGTGACAGTGTTAGGGTTAGGGTTAGGTTAGGGTTAGGGTTTAGGGATAGGTTTAGGGTTAGGGTTAGGGTTTAAGGTAAGGTTAGGGTTAGGGTTAGGGTTTAGGATTTAGGGTTACGGTTATGGTTAGGGTTAGGTTTAGGGTTAGGGACACGATTAGGGTTTGGGACATGGTTAAGTTCAGTGTTAGGGTTATAGTTAAGTTTAGGTTTTGGCTGATGGTTAAGGTTAGGATTAGGGACAGGATTAGTGACAGGGTGAGGGTTAGAGTTAAGTTTAGAGAGACAGTAAGGATCAGAGTTAGGTTTAGCGACAGTGTTAGGATTAGGGTTAGGGCTATGTTAGGGTTAGGGTTAGGGTTAGAGTTAGGGTTTAGGGTTAGGGTTAGGGTTTAGGATTAGGGTTAGGGTTAGGTACAGGATTAGGGTTTGAGACATGGTTAGGTTTTGTGTTAGGGTTAGTTCAGGGTTAGGGTTAGGGTTTAGGGTTGGTTTAGGGTTAGGGTTATAGTTAAGTTTAGGTTTTGTCTGATGCTTAAGTTTAGGTTTAGGGACAGGGTTAGTGACAGGGTGAGGGTTAGGGTTAAGTTTGGAGAGACGGTAAGGGTCAGAGTTAGGTTTAGCGACAGTGTTAGGGTTAGGGTTAATATTAGAGGCAGAGTTAGGGTTAAGGTTAGGGTTAGGGTCGTGTTAGGATTAGGGTTAAGTACAGAGTTGGGAAGAGTGTTAGGGCTCCTTTTAGAGTTAGGTCTAGGGATACGTTTAGATTTAGGTTTTGGGTTAGGAAAAGGGTTAGCTACAGGGGCAGGGATAGGGTAGGGACACAGTGAGTGTTAGAGTTAGGATTAGGGTTAGGGTTAGGGTTAGGTTTTGGGTTAGGTTTAGGGTTAGGGTTTAGGGTTACATTTAGGGTTAGGATTAGGGTTTAGGGTTAATTTTATGGTTACGGTTAGGTACTGGATTAGGTTTTGGGACATGGTTAGGTTTAGTGTTAGGGTTATAGATAAGTTTTGCTTCTGGCTGATGGTTAAGGTTAGGTTAAGGTTAGGGTTAGGGTTAGAGTTAGGGTTAGGTTTTAGGGATAGGGTTAGGGTTAGGGTTAGGGTTTAAATTTAGGGTTAGGGTTAAGGTTAGGGTTTAGGGTTTAGAGTTAGGGTTAGGTTAGGGTTGCATTAGGTTTAGGGTTAGGGACAGGATTAGGGTTTGGGACATGGTTAGGTTTAGTGTTAGGGTTATAGTTAAGTTTAGGTTTTGTCTGATGCTTAAGTTTAGGTTTAGGGACAGGGTTAGTGACAGGGTGAGGGTTAGGGTTAAGTTTGGAGAGACGGTAAGGGTCAGAGTTAGCTTTAGCGGCAGTGTTAGGGTTAGGGTTAATATTAGAGGCAGAGTTAGGGTTAAGGTTAGCGTTAGGGTTAGGGTCGTGTTAGGATTAGGGTTAGGTACAGAGTTGGGAAGAGTGTTAGGGCTCCTTTTAGAGTTAGGTCTAGGGATACGTTTAGATTTAGGTTTTGGGTTAGGAAAAGGGTTAGCTACAGGGGCAGGGATAGGGTAGGGACACAGTGAGTGTTAGAGTTAGGATTAGGGTTAGGGTTAGGGTTAGGGTTTGGGTTAGGTTTAGGGTTAGGGTTTAGGGTTACATTTAGGGTTAGGATTAGGGTTTAGGGTTTAGGGTTTAGTGTTTAGGGTTAGGGTTAGCCTTAGGGTTGGGTTAGGTTTAGGGTTAGGGTTTAGGGTTAGGTTTATGGTTAGGGTTAGGGACAGGATTAGGGTTTGGGACATGGTTAGGTTTAGTGTTAGGGTTATAGTTAAGTTTAGGTTTTGTCTGATGCTTAAGTTTAGGTTTAGGGACAGGGTTACTGACAGGGTTTCGGTTAGAGTGAAGGGTGGAGAGACGGTAAGGGTCAGAGTTAGGTTTAGCGACAGTGTTAGGGTTAGGGTTAATATTAGAGTCAGAGTTTAGGTTAAGGTTAGTGTCATGGGTAGAAGCAGATTAGGTTGAGTGATTGTGTTAGTATTAGTGACAGGCTTAGTGTTAGTGTTAGCGTTAGGGTTTGGGACAGTGTTAGGGTTAGGTTTGGAGTTGAGTTTAGTGTTAGGTTTCAGTTTAGGGCTAAGGTTAGTGTTAGAGACAGGGTGGCCTTCGGATTAGGGTAGGGATAGGGTCAGACTCAGGGATAGGGATATGGTTATGGTTAGGGTTGGGATTAGAAACAGGTTTAAAGTTAGGGTCAGGGTTAGATACAGGTATGGTTAGGATTAGGTTCAAGGTATATGTAAGGTTTAGGTTAAGATTAGGGACAGGTTACAGTTAGGTTTAGGGTTAGGAACAAGATTAGGGCTAGTTTTGAGGTGTATGTTAGTGTCAGGGTTAGGTCTGAAGTAGGATTAGAGTTAGGGTTAGAAGTAGAGTTAGGGGAACGGTTAGGATTAAGGATAGGTTTAGGGTTAACGTTAGGGACAGGAATAGGGTTAGCGTTAGGGTTATGATTAGGGATAGGTACAGAGTTAGGTTGAAGAGTACGAACAGGCTTATGGATTATTAGGGTTAGGGTTTATGACACAATTAGGGTCACGGTTAGAGTTACACTTAGCTTTGCCGACATGGTTAGCTTTAGCGTTACTCTGAGCGTTAAGTTCAGGGACAGGTTAACGGTTAGTGTTAGAGTTAGGGTCAGGGCTAGGGTTAGGTTTCTGGTTCGATTTACATTTAGGGTTATGGTTAAAGAGAAGCTAGTGTTCTGGTTAGGATTAGGGTTTCCGTTAAAATTAGGGACACAGTTAAGTTTAGTGTAAGGTTTAGGGTTAGTGATAAAGACACGGTTTGGTTTAGGGTATGGGTTCGGGGGAGATTCAGTGTTAAGGACAGGTTAGGGTAGGATTAGTGTTAGGGGTACAGGCAGTTTTCGGGTTAGAGTTACAAAATTGGTTATGAGTAAGTGTAAAAACAGGGTTAGGGTCAGTGAAGTCGTTAGGGTTAGGGTTAGGGTTAGCTACAGGGTTAGGTTTAGGGAGATGGTTAGGTTTGGGGTTTGTGTGAAGTTTAGAAAAAGGGTTATTTTCAGAGTTCGGATTAGGAAAAGGGTTACAATAACAGGGTTTGGATTAAGAAGAGTATGCATGGTAGGCACACGGATGGCTTAGGGTTCGCATGAGGGTGAGGAATACAATTGGGGTTTTCGTTTGACATAGGGGAGGTCTTAGGGTTAGAGACAAGGTTAAGGTTAGGGACAGCATTAGGGTTAGAGACAAGATTAAGGTTAGGGACACTGTCAGGGTTAGTGTTAAGTTTAAGTTTAGGGTTACACTTAGGGTTAGGGACAAAATTAGGGTTAGGGTTATGGACAGTGTTAGGTTTAGGGTTAAAGTTAGGGTCAGCGCTCAAGTTAAGGTTAACATTAAGGTTAGGGATAGGTTTAGGGGTAGGGTTAGAAACAAGGTTAGACTTACGGTTAGGATTAGAGGCACGGTTATTTTTAAATTAGGGTTCAAAACAGAGTTAAGGGTAGTGTTAGGGTTAGGAATACTTTTTAGGGTTAGGGTTTGTTTATGGTTTGTTTTAGGGTTCGGGGCAGAGTTAGGGTTAGGAACATAGTTAGTGTTCGGTTTAGGGTTAAGCTTAGGGACAGAGTTAGGGTTACAGTTAGGGTTAAGGACAGGGTTATGATTAGGGTCATGGTTAGGGTTCAGGACAGTGTCAGGGCAGGCCGTAGGATCAGGGTAGGGTTTGGTTTCAGGTTAGGATATGCTAGGGTTAGGGTTAGGGGCATAGCTAGGGTTGAGGGCAGAGTCAGTGTTACGGTTCGGAACATGGCTAAGGTTAGGTTTCATGTTAGGGACCGTTTCAGGGTTACGTTTAGTGTTAAGGGTTGGGTTAGAATGGAGGACACGGTTAGGGTTAGTGTTAGGGTATCACGTCTCACGTGACATCGGCTGGGGAACTACAGTTAGATGGCGAAGAGTTAAGAAACTCCAGAGCCAAAAATAGAGTTTCTGTGGGCCTGTGTTCTCATCTCTGAGGCCCAAGCCTTAATACTGTGGGCGCATAGCTTTTCTTTACAACTGCCACCAAGAAGTCAATTTGAATATCTATACACAGGGAGTTGATTCTATTTGTCTGGCAGCTGCTTCGCCAAAACTCATTGTGATCAAACACAAGTTTTGCTTTCACATGTACGTATGATCCCCCGGATGGACTCAGCATTCCGAGACCACCGGATAAGGAAGTTGTACTGAGATCATTCCCTCGGGTCTTAGCATTCGGAGACACTTCCTTATGACGTGAAAGGCTCAGTGCACAGGAGCATTCGAATCGGCAGCTCCACGGTGACATTAGGGTTAGGTTTATAAACAGGATGAAGTTAGGTTTAGGGTTAGGGTTACCGACAGAGTTTGCTTTAGGGTAAGGGACAGGATTAGAACTAGGATTAGGTTTAGAGACACGGTTAGAATTAGGGTTAGTTTTAGGTTTAGTGTTGAAGGACAGAGTTATGGTTTGGGTTAGCTTTAGGGTTAGGGTTCGTGTTAGGATTAGGTTTAGGGACAGAGTTGGGAAGAGTGTTAGGGCTCCATTTAGAGTTAGGGCTAGGGATATGTTTAGGTTTAGGTTTTGGGTTAGGAAAAGGTTTAACTACAGGGGCAGGGATAGTTTAGGGACACAGTGAGTGTTAGAGTTAGGATTAGGGTTAGGGTTAAGGTTAGGGTTTGGGTTAGGGTTAGGGTTAGGGTTAGGGTTAGGGTTTAGTGTTAGGGTTAGGGTTAGGGTTAGGGTTTAGGGTTTACGGTTTAGGGTTTAGGGTTAGGGTTAGCGTTAGTGTTAGGGTTAGGTTTAGGTTTTAGGGTTTATGGTTTCGGTTAGGGTTAGGGTTAGGGTTAGGTTTAGGGTTTAGAATTAGGGTTAGGGTTAGGGTTAGGGTTAGGGTTTAGGGTTAGGGTTAGGGTTAGGGTTAGGGACAGGATTAGGGTCTGGTACATGGTTAGGTTTAGTGTTAGGGTTATAGTGAAATTTAGGTTTTTGCTGATGGTTAAGGTTAGGTTTAGGGACAGGGTTAATGACAGGGTGAGAGTTAGAATTAAGGGCAGAGAGATTGTAAGGGTCAGAGTTAGGTTTAGTGACAGTGTTAGGGTTAGGGTTAGGTTGGGGTTAGGGTTTAGGGATAGGTTTAGGGTTAGGGTTAGGGTTTAAGGTAAGGTTAGGGTTAGGGTTAGGGTTTAGGATTTAGGGTTACGGTTATGGTTAGGGTTAGGTTTAGGGTTAGGGACACGATTAGGGTTTGGGACATGGTTAAGTTCAGTGTTAGGGTTATAGTTAAGTTTAGGTTTTGGCTGATGGTTAAGGTTAGGATTAGGGACAGGATTAGTGACAGGGTGAGGGTTAGAGTTAAGTTTAGAGAGACAGTAAGGATCAGAGTTAGGTTTAGCGACAGTGTTAGGATTAGGGTTAGGGCTATGTTAGGGTTAGGGTTAGGGTTAGAGTTAGGGTTTAGGGTTAGGGTTAGGGTTTAGGATTAGGGTTAGGGTTAGGTACAGGATTAGGGTTTGAGACATGGTTAGGTTTTGTGTTAGGGTTAGTTCAGGGTTAGGGTTAGGGTTTAGGGTTAGGTTTAGGGTTAGGGTTATAGTTAAGTTTAGGTTTTGTCTGATGCTTAAGTTTAGGTTTAGGGACAGGGTTAGTGACAGGGTGAGGGTTAGGGTTAAGTTTGGAGAGACGGTAAGGGTCAGAGTTAGGTTTAGCGACAGTGTTAGGGTTAGGGTTAATATTAGAGGCAGAGTTAGGGTTAAGGTTAGGGTTAGGGTCGTGTTAGGATTAGGGTTAAGTACAGAGTTGGGAAGAGTGTTAGGGCTCCTTTTAGAGTTAGGTCTAGGGATACGTTTAGATTTAGGTTTTGGGTTAGGAAAAGGGTTAGCTACAGGGGCAGGGATAGGGTAGGGACACTGTGAGTGTTAGAGTTAGGATTAGGGTTAGGGTTAGGGTTAGGTTTTGGGTTAGGTTTAGGGTTAGGGTTTAGGGTTACATTTAGGGTTAGGATTAGGGTTTAGGGTTAATTTTATGGTTACGGTTAGGTACTGGATTAGGTTTTGGGACATGGTTAGGTTTAGTGTTAGGGTTATAGATAAGTTTTGCTTCTGGCTGATGGTTAAGGTTAGGTTAAGGTTAGGGTTAGGGTTAGAGTTAGGGTTAGGTTTTAGGGATAGGGTTAGGGTTAGGGTTAGGGTTTAAATTTAGGGTTAGGGTTAAGGTTAGGGTTTAGGGTTTAGAGTTAGGGTTAGGTTAGGGTTTGCATTAGGTTTAGGGTTAGGGACAGGATTAGGGTTTGGGACATGGTTAGGTTTAGTGTTAGGGTTATAGTTCAGTTTAGGTTTTGTCTGATGCTTAAGTTTAGGTTTAGGGACAGGGTTAGTGACAGGGTGAGGGTTAGGGTTAAGTTTGGAGAGACGGTAAGGGTCAGAGTTAGCTTTAGCGGCAGTGTTAGGGTTAGGGTTAATATTAGAGGCAGAGTTAGGGTTAAGGTTAGCGTTAGGGTTAGGGTCGTGTTAGGATTAGGGTTAGGTACAGAGTTGGGAAGAGTGTTAGGGCTCCTTTTAGAGTTAGGTCTAGGGATACGTTTAGATTTAGGTTTTGGGTTAGGAAAAGGGTTAGCTACAGGGGCAGGGATAGGGTAGGGACACAGTGAGTGTTAGAGTTAGGATTAGGGTTAGGGTTAGGGTTAGGGTTTGGGTTAGGGTTAGGGTTAGGGTTTAGGGTTACATTTAGGGTTAGGATTAGGGTTTAGGGTTTAGGGTTTAGTGTTTAGGGTTAGGGTTAGCCTTAGGGTTGGGTTAGGTTTAGGGTTAGGGTTTAGGGTTAGGGTTATGGTTAGGGTTAGGGACAGGATTAGGGTTTGGGACATGGTTAGGTTTAGTGTTAGGGTTATAGTTAAGTTTTGGTTTTGTCTGATGCTTAAGTTTAGGTTTAGGGACAGGGTTACTGACAGGGTTTCGGTTAGAGTGAAGGGTGGAGAGACGGTAAGGGTCAGAGTTAGGTTTAGCGACAGTGTTAGGGTTAGGGTTAATATTAGAGTCAGAGTTAAGGTTAAGGTTAGCGTTATGGTTAGAAGCAGATTAGGTTGAGTGATAGTGTTAGTATTAGTGACAGGCTTAGTGTTAGTGTTAGCGTTAGGGTTTGGGACAGTGTTAGGGTTAGGTTTGGAGTTGAATTTAGAGTTAGGTTTCAGTTTAGGGCTAGGGTTAGTGTTAGAGAGAGGGTGGCCTTCGGATTAGGGTAGGGATAGGGTCAGACACAGGGATAGGGATATGGTTATGGTTAGGGTTGGAATTAGAAACAGGTTTAAAGTTAGGGTCAGGGTTAGAGACAGGTATGGTCAGGGTTAGGGTCAAGGTATAGGTAAGATTTAGGTTAAGATTAGGGACAGGTTACAGTTAGGTTTAGGGTTAGGAACAAGATTAGGGCTAGGGTTGAGGTGTATGTTAGTGTCAGGGTTAGGTCTGATGTAGGATTAGAGTTAGGGTTAGAATTAGAGTTAGGGGAACGGTTAGGATTAAGGATAGGTTTAGGGTTAACGTTAGGGACAGGAATAGGATTAGTGTTAGGGTTATGATTAGGGATAGGTACAGAGTTAGGTTGAAGAGTACGAACAGGCTTATGGATTATTAGGGTTAGGGTTTATGACACAATTAGGGTCACGGTTAGAGTTACACTTAGCTTTACCGACATGGTTAGCTTTAGGGTTACTGTGAGCGTTAAGTTTAGGGACAGGTTAACGGTTAGTGTTAGAGTTAGGGTCAGGGCTAGGGTTAGGTTTCTGGTACGACTTACATTTAGGGTTATGGTTAAAGACAAGCTAGTGTTCTGGTTAGGATTAGGGTTTTCGTTAAAATTCGGGACACAGTTAAGCTTAGTGTAAGGTTTAGGGTTAGTGATAAAGACACGGTTTGGTTTAGGGTATGGGTTCGGGTGAGATTCAGTGTTAGGGACAGGTTAGGGTAGGATTAGTGTTAGGGGTACAGGCAGTTTTCGGGTTAGAGTTACAAAATTGGTTATGAGTAAGTGTAAAAACAGGGTTAGGGTTAGTGAAGTCGTTAGGGTTAGGGTTAGGGTTAGCTACAGGGTTAGGTTTAGGGAGATGGTTAGGTTTGGGGTTTGTGTGAAGTTTAGAAAAAGGGTTATTTTCAGAGTTCGGTTTAGGAAAAGGCTTACAATAACAGGGTTTGGATTAAGAAGAGTATGCATGGTAGGCACACGGATGGCTTAGGTTTCTCATGAGGGTGAGGAATACAACTGGGGTTTTCATTTGACATAGGGGAGGTCTTAGGGTTAGAGACAAGGTTAAGGTTAGGGACAGCATTAGGGTTAGAGACAAGATTAAGGTTAGGGACACTGTCAGGGTTAGTGTTAAGTTTAAGTTTAGGGTTACACTTAGGGTTAGGGACAAAATTAGGGTTAGGGTTATGGACAGTGTTAGGTTTAGGGTTAAAGTTAGGGTCAGCGCTCAAGTTAAGGTTAACATTAAGGTTAGGGATAGGTTTAGGGGTAGGGTTAGAAACAAGGTTAGACTTACGGTTAGGATTAGAGGCACGGTTATTTTTAAATTAGGGTTCAAAACAGAGTTAAGGGTAGTGTTAGGGTTAGGAATACTTTTTAGGGTTAGGGTTTGTTTAGGGTTTGTTTTAGGGTTCGGGGCAGAGTTAGGGTTAGGAATATAGTTAGTGTTCGGTTTAGGGTTAAGCTTAGGGACAGAGTTAGGGTTACAGTTAGGGTTAAGGACAGGGTTATGATTAGGGTCAGGGTTAGTGTTCAGGACAGTGTCAGGGCAGGCCGTAGGATCAGGGTAGGGTTTGGTTTCAGGTTAGGATATGCTAGGGTTAGGGTTAGGGGCATAGCTAGGGTTGAGGGCAGAGTCAGTGTTACGGTTCGGAACATGGCTAAGGTTAGGGTTCATGTTAGGGACCGTTTCAGGGTTAGGTTTAGTGTTAAGGGTTGGGTTAGAATGGAGGACACGGTTCGGGTTAGTGTTAGGGTATCACGTCTCACGTGACATCGGCTGGGGAACTACAGTTAGATGGCGAAGAGTTCAGAAACTCCAGAGCCAAAAATAGAGTTTCTGTGGGCCAGTGTTCTCATCTCTGAGGCCCAAGCCTTAATACTGTGGGCGCATAGCTTTTCTTTACAACTGCCACCAAGAAGTCAATTTGAATATCTATACACAGGGAGTTGATTCTATTTGTCTGGCAGCTGCTTCGCCAAAACTCATTGTGATCAAACACAAGTTTTGCTTTCACATGTACGTATGATCCCCCGGATGGACTCAGCATTCCGAGACCACCGGATAAGGAAGTTGTACTGAGATCATTCCCTCGGGTCTTAGCATTCGGAGACACTTCCTTATGACGTGAAAGGCTCAGTGCACAGGAGCATTCGAATCGGCAGCTCCACGGTGACATTAGGGTTAGGTTTATAAACAGGATGAAGTTAGGTTTAGGGTTAGGGTTACCGACAGAGTTTGCTTTAGGGTAAGGGACAGGATTAGATCTAGGATTAGGTTTAGAGACACGGTTAGAATTAGGGTTAGTTTTAGGTTTAGTGTTGAAGGACAGAGTTATGGTTTGGGGTAGCTTTAGGGTTAGGGTTCGTGTTAGGATTAGGTTTAGGGACAGAGTTGGGAAGAGTGTTAGGGCTCCATTTAGAGTTAGGGCTAGGGATATGTTTAGGTTTAGGTTTTGGGTTAGGAAAAGGTTTAACTACAGGGGCAGGGATAGTTTAGGGACACAGTGAGTGTTAGAGTTAGGATTAGGGTTAGGGTTAAAGTTAGGGTTTGGGTTAGGGTTAGGGTTATGGTTAGGGTTAGGGTTTAGGGTTAGGGTTAGGGTTAGGGTTAGGGTTAGGGTTTATGGTTTACGGTTTAGGGTTTAGGGTTAGGGTTAGCGTTAGTGTTAGGGTTAGGTATAGGGTTTAGGGTTTATGGTTTGGGTTAGGGTTAGGGTTAGGGTTAGGTTTAGGGTTTACGGTTTAGGGTTTAGTGTTAGGGTTAGCGTTAGTGTTAGGGTTAGGTTTAGGTTTTAGGGTTTATGGTTTGGGTTAGGGTTAGGTTTAGGGTTAGGTTTAGGGTTTAGAATTCGGGTTAGGGTTAGGGTTAGGGTTAGGGTTTAGGGTTAGGGTTAGGGTTCGGGTTAGGGTTAGGGACAGGATTAGGGTCTGGTACATGGTTAGGTTTAGTGTTAGGGTTATAGTGAAATTTAGGTTTTTGCTGATGGATAAGGTTAGGTTTAGGGACAGGGTGAATGACAGGGTGAGAGTTAGAATTAAGGTTAGAGAGATTGTAAGGGTCAGAGTTAGGTTTAGTGACAGTGTTAGGGTTAGGGTTAGGTTAGGGTTAGGGTTTAGGGATAGGTTAGGGTTAGGGTTAGGGTTTAAGGTAAGGTTAGGGTTAGGGTTAGGGTTTAGGATTTAGGGTTACGGTTATGGTTAGGGTTAGGTTTAGGGTTAGGGACACGATTAGGGTTTGGGACATGGTTAAGTTCAGTGTTAGGGTTATAGTTAAGTTTAGGTTTTGGCTGATGGTTAAGGTTAGGATTAGGGACAGGATTAGTGACAGGGTGAGGGTTAGAGTTAAGTTTAGAGAGACAGTAAGGATCAGAGTTAGGTTTAGCGACAGTGTTAGGATTAGGGTTAGGGCTATGTTAGGGTTAGGGTTAGGGTTAGAGTTAGGGTTTAGGGTTAGGGTTAGGGTTTAGGATTAGGGTTAGGGTTAGCGTTAGCGTTAGGGTTAGGGTTAGTGTTTAGGGTTTAGGGTTAGGGTTAGGTACAGGATTAGGGTTTGAGACATGGTTAGGTTTTGTGTTAGGGTTAGTTTTAGGGTTAGGGTTAGGGTTTAGGGTTAGTTTTAGGGTTACGGTTAGGTACTGGATTAGGTTTTGGGACATGGTTAGGTTTAGTGTTAGGGTTATAGTTAAGTTTTGCTTCTGGCTGATGGTTAAGGTTAGGTTAGGGTTAGGGTTAGGTTTTAGGGATAGGGTTAGGGTTAGGGTTAGGGTTTAAGTTTAGGGTTAGGGTTAAGGTTAGGTTTTAGGGTTTAGGGTGAGGGTTAGGGTTAGGGTTAGCATTAGGTTTAGGGTTAGGGACAGGATTAGGGTTTGGGACATGGTTAGGTTTAGTGTTAGGGTTATAGTTAAGTTTAGGTTTTGTCTGATGCTTAAGTTTAGGTTTAGGGACAGGGTTAGTGACAGGGTGAGGGTTAGGGTTAAGTTTGGAGAGACGGTAAGGGTCAGAGTTAGGTTTAGCTACAGTGTTAGGGTTAGGGTTAATATTAGAGGCAGAGTTAGGGTTAAGGTTAGGGTTAGGGTCGTGTTAGGATTAGGGTTAGGTACAGAGTTGGGAAGAGTGTTAGGGCTCCTTTTAGAGTTAGGTCTAGGGATACGTTTAGATTTAGGTTTTGGGTTAGGAAAAGGGTTAGCTACAGGGGCAGGGATAGGGTAGGGACACAGTGAGTGTTAGAGTTAGGATTAGGGTTAGGGTTAGGGTTAGGTTTTGGGTTAGGTTTAGGGTTAGGGTTTAGGGTTACATTTAGGGTTAGGATTAGGGTTTAGGGTTAGTTTTAGGGTTACGGTTAGGTACTGGATTAGGTTTTGGGACATGGTTAGGTTTAGTGTTAGGGTTATAGATAAGTTTTGCTTCTGGCTGATGGTTAAGGTTAGGTTAGGGTTAGGGTTAGGTTTAGGGTTAGGGTTAGGTTTTAGGGATAGGGTTAGGGTTAGGGTTAGGGTTTAAGTTTAGGGTTAGGGTTAAGGTTAGGGTTTAGGGTTTAGAGTTAGGTTTAGGGTTAGGGTTAGCATTAGGTTTAGGGTTAGGGACAGGATTAGGGTTTGGGACATGGTTAGGTTTAGTGTTAGGGTTATAGTTAAGTTTAGGTTTTGTCTGATGCTTAAGTTTAGGTTTAGGGACAGGGTTAGTGACAGGGTGAGGGATAGGGTTAAGTTTGGAGAGACGGTAAGGGTCAGAGTTAGGTTTAGCGACAGTGTTAGGGTTAGGGTTAATATTAGAGGCAGAGTTAGGGTTAAGGTTAGCGTTAGGGTTAGGGTCGTGTTAGGATTAGGGTTAGGTACAGAGTTGGGAAGAGTGTTAGGGCTCCTTTTAGAGTTAGGTCTAGGGATACGTTTAGATTTAGGTTTTGGGTTAGGAAAAGGGTTAGCTACAGGGGCAGGGATAGGGTAGGGGCACAGTGAGTGTTAGAGTTAGGATTAGGGTTAGGGTTAGGGTTAGGGTTTGGGTTAGGGTTAGGGTTAGGGTTTAGGGTTACATTTAGGGTTAGGATTAGGGTTTAGGGTTTAGGGTTTAGTGTTTAGGGTTAGGGTTAGCCTTAGGGTTGGGTTAGGTTTAGGGTTAAGGTTTAGGGTTAGGGTTATGGTTAGGGTTAGGGACAGGATTAGGTTTTGGGACATGGTTAGGTTTAGTGTTAGGGTTATAGTTAAGTTTAGGTTTTGTCTGCTGCTTAAGTTTAGGTTTAGGGACAGGGTTACTGACAGGGTTTCGGTTAGAGTTAAGGGTGGAGAGACGGTAAGGGTCAGAGTTAGGTTTAGCGACAGTGTTAGGGTTAGGGTTAATATTAGAGTCAGAGTTAAGGTTAAGGTTAGTGTCATGGGTAGAAGCAGATTAGGTTGAGTGATTGTGTTAGTATTAGTGACAGGCTTAGTGTTAGTGTTAGCGTTAGGGTTTGGGACAGTGTTAGGGTTAGGTTTGGAGTTGAGTTTAGTGTTAGGTTTCAGTTTAGGGCTAAGGTTAGTGTTAGAGACAGGGTGGCCTTCGGATTAGGGTAGGGATAGGGTCAGACACAGGGATAGGGATATGGTTATGGTTAGGGTTGGGATTAGAAACAGGTTTAAAGTTAGGGTCAGGGTTAGATACAGGTATGGTTAGGATTAGGTTCAAGGTATATGTAAGGTTTAGGTTAAGATTAGGGACAGGTTACAGTTAGGTTTAGGGTTAGGAACAAGATTAGGGCTAGGGTTGAGGTGTATGTTAGTGTCAGGGTTAGGTCTGAAGTAGGATTAGAGTTAGGGTTAGAAGTAGAGTTAGGGGAACGGTTAGGATTAAGGATAGGTTTAGGGTTAACGTTAGGGACAGGAATAGGGTTAGCGTTAGGGTTATGATTAGGGATAGGTACAGAGTTAGGTTGAAGAGTACGAACAGGCTTATGGATTATTAGGGTTAGGGTTTATGACACAATTAGGGTCACGGTTAGAGTTACACTTAGCTTTGCCGACATGGTTAGCTTTAGCGTTACTCTGAGCGTTAAGTTCAGGGACAGGTTAACGGTTAGTGTTAGAGTTAGGGTCAGGGCTAGGGTTAGGTTTCTGGTTCGATTTACATTTAGGGTTATGGTTAAAGAGAAGCTAGTGTTCTGGTTAGGATTAGGGTTTCCGTTAAAATTAGGGACACAGTTAAGGTTAGTGTAAGGTTTAGGGTTAGTGATAAAGACACGGTTTGGTTTAGGGTATGGGTTCGGGGGAGATTCAGTGTTAAGGACAGGTTAGGGTAGGATTAGTGTTAGGGGTACAGGCAGTTTTCGGGTTAGAGTTACAAAATTGGTAATGAGTAAGTGTAAAAACAGGGTTAGGGTCAGTGAAGTCGTTAGGGTTAGGGTTAGGGTTAGCTACAGGGTTAGGTTTAGGGAGATGGTTAGGTTTGGGGTTTGTGTGAAGTTTAGAAAAAGGGTTATTTTCAGAGTTCGGATTAGGAAAAGGGTTACAATAACAGGGTTTGGATTAAGAAGAGTATGCATGGTAGGCACACGGATGGCTTAGGGTTCGCATGAGGGTGAGGAATACAATTGGGGTTTTCGTTTGACATAGGGGAGGTCTTAGGGTTAGAGACAAGGTTAAGGTTAGGGACAGCATTAGGGTTAGAGACAAGATTAAGGTTAGGGACACTGTCAGGGTTAGTGTTAAGTTTAAGTTTAGGGTTACACTTAGGGTTAGGGACAAAATTAGGGTTAGGGTTATGGACAGTGTTTGGTTTAGGGTTAAAGTTAGGGTCAGCGCTCAAGTTAAGGTTAACATTAAGGTTAGGGATAGGTTTAGGGGTAGGGTTAGAAACAAGGTTAGACTTACGGTTAGGATTAGAGGCACGGTTATTTTTAAATTAGGGTTCAAAACAGAGTTAAGGGTAGTGTTAGGGTTAGGAATACTTTTTAGGGTTAGGGTTTGTTTAGGGTTTGTTTTAGGGTTCGGGGCAGAGTTAGGGTTAGGAACATAGTTAGTGTTCGGTTTAGGGTTAAGCTTAGGGACAGAGTTAGGGTTACAGTTAGGGTTAAGGACAGGGTTATGATTAGGGTCAGGGTTAGGGTTCAGGACAGTGTCAGGGCAGGCCGTAGGATCAGGGTAGGGTTTGGTTTCAGGTTAGGATATGCTAGGGTTAGGGTTAGGGGCATAGCTAGGGTTGAGGGCAGAGTCAGTGTTACGGTTCGGAACATGGCTAAGGTTAGGTTTCATGTTAGGGACCGTTTCAGGGTTACGTTTAGTGTTAAGGGTTGGGTTAGAATGGAGGACACGGTTAGGGTTAGTGTTAGGGTATCACGTCTCACGTGACATCGGCTGGGGAACTACAGTTAGATGGCGAAGAGTTAAGAAACTCCAGAGCCAAAAATAGAGTTTCTGTGGGCCTGTGTTCTCATCTCTGAGGCCCAAGCCTTAATACTGTGGGCGCATAGCTTTTCTTTACAACTGCCACCAAGAAGTCAATTTGAATATCTATACACAGGGAGTTGATTCTATTTGTCTGGCAGCTGCTTCGCCAAAACTCATTGTGATCAAACACAAGTTTTGCTTTCACATGTACGTATGATCCCCCGGATGGACTCAGCATTCCGAGACCACCGGATAAGGAAGTTGTACTGAGATCATTCCCTCGGGTCTTAGCATTCGGAGACACTTCCTTATGACGTGAAAGGCTCAGTGCACAGGAGCATTCGAATCGGCAGCTCCACGGTGACATTAGGGTTAGGTTTATAAACAGGATGAAGTTAGGTTTAGGGTTAGGGTTACCGACAGAGTTTGCTTTAGGGTAAGGGACAGGATTAGAACTAGGATTAGGTTTAGAGACACGGTTAGAATTAGGGTTAGTTTTAGGTTTAGTGTTGAAGGACAGAGTTATGGTTTGGGTTAGCTTTAGGGTTAGGGTTCGTGTTAGGATTAGGTTTAGGGACAGAGTTGGGAAGAGTGTTAGGGCTCCATTTAGAGTTAGGGCTAGGGATATGTTTAGGTTTAGGTTTTGGGTTAGGAAAAGGTTTAACTACAGGGGCAGGGATAGTTTAGGGACACAGTGAGTGTTAGAGTTAGGATTAGGGTTAGGGTTAAGGTTAGGGTTTGGGTTAGGGTTAGGGTTAGGGTTAGGGTTAGGGTTTAGGGTTAGGGTTAGGGTTAGGGTTTAGGGTTTACGGTTTAGGGTTTAGGGTTAGGGTTAGCGTTAGTGTTAGGGTTAGGTTTAGGTTTTAGGGTTTATGGTTTGGGTTAGGGATAGGGTTAGGGTTAGGTTTAGGGTTTAGAATTATGGTTAGGGTTAGGGTTAGGGTTAGGGTTTAGGGTTAGGGTTAGGGTTAGGGTTAGGGACAGGATTAGGGTCTGGTACATGGTTAGGTTTAGTGTTAGGGTTATAGTGAAATTTAGGTTTTTGCTGATGGTTAAGGTTAGGTTTAGGGACAGGGTTAATGACAGGGTGAGAGTTAGAATTAAGGTTAGAGAGATTGTAAGGGTCAGAGTTAGGTTTAGTGACAGTGTTAGGGTTAGGGTTAGGTTAGGGTTAGGGTTTAGGGATAGGTTTAGGGTTAGGGTTAGGGTTTAAGGTAAGGTTAGGGTTAGGGTTAGGGTTTAGGATTTAGGGTTACGGTTATGGTTAGGGTTAGGTTTAGGGTTAGGGACACGATTAGGGTTTGGGACATGGTTAAGTTCAGTGTTAGGGTTATAGTTAAGTTTAGGTTTTGGCTGATGGTTAAGGTTAGGATTAGGGACAGGATTAGTGACAGGGTGAGGGTTAGAGTTAAGTTTAGAGAGACAGTAAGGATCAGAGTTAGGTTTAGCGACAATGTTAGGATTAGGGTTAGGGCTATGTTAGGGTTAGGGTTAGGGTTAGAGTTAGGGTTTAGGGTTAGGGTTAGGGTTTAGGATTAGGGTTAGGGTTAGGTACAGGATTAGGGTTTGAGACATGGTTAGGTTTTGTGTTAGGGTTAGTATTAGGGTTAGGGTTAGGGTTTAGGGTTAGGTTTAGGGTTACGGTTAGGTACTGGATTAGGTTTTGGGACATGGTTAGGTTTAGTGTTAGGGTTATAGATAAGTTTTGCTTCTGGCTGATGGTTAAGGTTAGGTTAAGGTTAGGGTTAAGGTTAGATTTAGGGTTAGGTTTTAGGGATAGGGTTAGGGTTAGGGTTAGGGTTTAAATTTAGGGTTAGGGTTAAGGTTAGGGTTTAGGGTTTAGAGTTAGGGTTAGGTTAGGATTTGCATTAGGTTTAGGGTTAGGGACAGGATTAGGGTTTGGGACATGGTTAGGTTTAGTGTTAGGGTTATAGTTAAGTTTAGGTTTTGTCTGATGCTTAAGTTTAGGTTTAGGGACAGGGTTAGTGACAGGGTGAGGGTTAGGGTTAAGTTTGGAGAGACGGTAAGGGTCAGAGTTAGCTTTAGTGGCAGTGTTAGGGTTAGGGTTAATATTAGAGGCAGAGTTAGGGTTAAGGTTAGCGTTAGGGTTAGGGTCGTGTTAGGATTAGGGTTAGGTACAGAGTTGGGAAGAGTGTTAGGGCTCCTTTTAGAGTTAGGTCTAGGGATACGTTTAGATTTAGGTTTTGGGTTAGGAAAAGGGTTAGCTACAGGGGCAGGGATAGGGTAGGGACACAGTGAGTGTTAGAGTTAGGATTAGGGTTAGGGTTAGGGTTAGGGTTAGGGTTTGGGTTAGGGTTAGGGTTAGGGTTTAGGGTTACATTTAGGGTTAGGATTAGGGTTTAGGGTTTAGGGTTAATGTTTAGGGTTAGGGTTAGCATTAGGGTTGGGTTAGGTTTAGGGTTAGGGTTTAGGGTTAGGGTTATGGTTAGGGTTAGGGACAGGATTAGGGTTTGGGACATGGTTAGGTTTAGTGTTAGGGTTATAGTTAAGTTTAGGTTTTGTCTGATGCTTAAGTTTAGGTTTAGGGACAGGGTTACTGACAGGGTTTCGGTTAGAGTGAAGGGTGGAGAGACGGTAAGGGTCAGAGTTAGGTTTAGCGACAGTGTTAGGGTTAGGGTTAATATTAGAGTCAGAGTTAAGGTTAAGGTTAGCGTTATGGTTAGAAGCAGATTAGGTTGAGTGATAGTGTTAGTATTAGTGACAGGCTTAGTGTTAGTGTTAGCGTTAGGGTTTGGGACAGTGTTAGGGTTAGGTTTGGATATGAATTTAGAGTTAGGTTTCAGTTTAGGGCTAGGGTTAGTGTTAGACAGAGGGTGGCCTTCGGATTAGGGTAGGGATAGGGTCAGACACAGGGATAGGGATATGGTTATGGTTAGGGTTGGAATTAGAAACAGGTTTAAAGTTAGGGTCAGGGTTAGAGACAGGTATGATCAGGGTTAGGGTCAAGGTATAGGTAAGATTTAGGTTAAGATTAGGGACAGGTTACAGTTAGGTTTAGGGTTAGGAACAAGATTAGGGCTAGGGTTTAGGTGTATGTTAGTGTCAGGGTTAGGTCTGATGTAGGATTAGAGTTAGGGTTAGAATTAGAGTTAGGGGAACGGTTAGGATTAAGGATAGGTTTAGGGTTAACGTTAGGGACAGGAATAGGATTAGTGTTAGGGTTATGATTAGGGATAGGTACAGAGTTAGGTTGAAGAGTACGAACAGGCTTATGGATTATTAGGGTTAGGGTTTATGACACAATTAGGGTCACGGTTAGAGTTCCACTTAGCTTTACCGACATGGTTAGCTTTAGGGTTACTGTGAGCGTTAAGTTTAGGGACAGGTTAACGGTTAGTGTTAGAGTTAGGGTCAGGGCTAGGGTTAGGTTTCTGGTACGACTTACATTTAGGGTTATGGTTAAAGACAAGCTAGTGTTCTGGTTAGGATTAGGGTTTTCGTTAAAATTCGGGACACAGTTAAGCTTAGTGTAAGGTTTAGGGTTAGTGATAAAGACACGGTTTGGTTTAGGGTATGGGTTCGGGTGAGATTCAGTGTTAGGGACAGGTTAGGGTAGGATTAGTGTTAGGGGTACAGGCAGTTTTCGGGTTAGAGTTACAAAATTGGTTATGAGTAAGTGTAAAAACAGGGTTAGGGTTAGTGAAGTCGTTAGGGTTAGGGTTAAGGTTAGCTACAGGGTTAGGTTTAGGGAGATGGTTAGGTTTGGGGTTTGTGTGAAGTTTAGAAAAAGGGTTATTTTCAGAGTTCGGTTTAGGAAAAGGCTTACAATAACAGGGTTTGGATTAAGAAGAGTATGCATGGTAGGCACACGGATGGCTTAGGTTTCTCATGAGGGTGAGGAATACAACTGGGGTTTTCATTTGACATAGGGGAGGTCTTAGGGTTAGAGACAAGGTTAAGGTTAGGGACAGCATTAGGGTTAGAGACAAGATTAAGGTTAGGGACACTGTCAGGGTTAGTGTTAAGTTTAAGTTTAGGGTTACACTTAGGGTTAGGGACAAAATTAGGGTTAGGGTTATGGACAGTGTTAGGTTTAGGGTTAAAGTTAGGGTCAGCGCTCAAGTTAAGGTTAACATTAAGGTTAGGGATAGGTTTAGGGGTAGGGTTAGAAACAAGGTTAGACTTACGGTTAGGATTAGAGGCACGGTTATTTTTAAATTAGGGTTCAAAACAGAGTTAAGGGTAGTGTTAGGGTTAGGAATACTTTTTAGGGTTAGGGTTTGTTTAGGGTTTGTTTTAGGGTTCGGGGCAGAGTTAGGGTTAGGAATATAGTTAGTGTTCGGTTTAGGGTTAAGCTTAGGGACAGAGTTAGGGTTACAGTTAGGGTTAAGGACAGGGTTATGATTAGGGTCAGGGTTAGTGTTCAGGACAGTGTCAGGGCAGGCCGTAGGATCAGGGTAGGGTTTGGTTTCAGGTTAGGATATGCTAGGGTTAGGGTTAGGGGCATAGCTAGGGTTGAGGGCAGAGTCAGTGTTACGGTTCGGAACATGGCTAAGGTTAGGGTTCATGTTAGGGACCGTTTCAGGGTTAGGTTTAGTGTTAAGGGTTGGGTTAGAATGGAGGACACGGTTCGGGTTAGTGTTAGGGTATCACGTCTCACGTGACATCGGCTGGGGAACTACAGTTAGATGGCGAAGAGTTCAGAAACTCCAGAGCCAAAAATAGAGTTTCTGTGGGCCAGTGTTCTCATCTCTGAGGCCCAAGCCTTAATACTGTGGGCGCATAGCTTTTCTTTACAACTGCCACCAAGAAGTCAATTTGAATATCTATACACAGGGAGTTGATTCTATTTGTCTGGCAGCTGCTTCGCCAAAACTCATTGTGATCAAACACAAGTTTTGCTTTCACATGTACGTATGATCCCCCGGATGGACTCAGCATTCCGAGACCACCGGATAAGGAAGTTGTACTGAGATCATTCCCTCGGGTCTTAGCATTCGGAGACACTTCCTTATGACGTGAAAGGCTCAGTGCACAGGAGCATTCGAATCGGCAGCTCCACGGTGACATTAGGGTTAGGTTTATAAACAGGATGAAGTTAGGTTTAGGGTTAGGGTTACCGACAGAGTTTGCTTTAGGGTAAGGGACAGGATTAGATCTAGGATTAGGTTTAGAGACACGGTTAGAATTAGGGTTAGTTTTAGGTTTAGTGTTGAAGGACAGAGTTATGGTTTGGGTTAGCTTTAGGGTTAGGGTTCGTGTTAGGATTAGGTTTAGGGACAGAGTTGGGAAGAGTGTTAGGGCTCCATTTAGAGTTAGGGCTAGGGATATGTTTAGGTTTAGGTTTTGGGTTAGGAAAAGGTTTAACTACAGGGGCAGGGATAGTTTAGGGACACAGTGAGTGTTAGAGTTAGGATTAGGGTTAGGGTTAAGCTTAGGGTTTGGGTTAGGGTTAGGGTTATGGTTAGGGTTAGGGTTTAGGGTTAGGGTTAGGGTTAGGGTTAGGGTTTATGGTTTACGGTTTAGGGTTTAGGGTTAGGGTTAGCGTTAGTGTTAGGGTTAGGTTTAGGGTTTAGGGTTTATGGTTTGGGTTAGGGTTAGGGTTAGGGTTAGGTTTAGGGTTTACGGTTTAGGGTTTAGGGTTAGGGTTAGCGTTAGTGTTAGGGTTAGGTTTAGGTTTTAGGGTTTATGGTTTGGGTTAGGGTTAGGTTTAGGGTTAGGTTTAGGGTTTAGAATTCGGGTTAGGGTTAGGGTTAGGGTTAGGGTTTAGGGTTAGGGTTAGGGTTAGGGTTAGGGTTAGGGACAGGATTAGGGTCTGGTACATGGTTAGGTTTAGCGTTATGGTTATAGTGAAATTTAGGTTTTTGCTGATGGTTAAGGTTAGGTTTAGGGACAGGGTTAATGACAGGGTGAGAGTTAGAATTAAGGTTAGAGAGATTGTAAGGGTCAGAGTTAGGTTTAGTGACAGTGTTAGGGTTAGGGTTAGGTTAGGGTTAGGGTTTAGGGATAGGTTTAGGGTTAGGGTTAGGGTTTAAGGTAAGGTTAGGGTTAGGGTTAGGGTTTAGGATTTAGGGTTACGGTTATGGTTAGGGTTAGGTTTAGGGTTAGGGACACGATTAGGGTTTGGGACATGGTTAAGTTCAGTGTTAGGGTTATAGTTAAGTTTAGGTTTTGGCTGATGGTTAAGGTTAGGATTAGGGACAGGATTAGTGACAGGGTGAGGGTTAGAGTTAAGTTTAGAGAGACAGTAAGGATCAGAGTTAGGTTTAGCGACAGTGTTAGGATTAGGGTTAGGGCTATGTTAGGGTTAGGGTTAGGGTTAGAGTTAGGGTTTAGGGTTAGGGTTAGGGTTTAGGATTAGGGTTAGGGTTAGCGTTAGCGTTAGGGTTAGGGTTAGTGTTTAGGGTTTAGGGTTAGGGTTAGGTACAGGATTAGGGTTTGAGACATGGTTAGGTTTTGTGTTAGGGTTAGTTTTAGGGTTAGGGTTAGGGTTTAGGGTTAGTTTTAGGGTTACGGTTAGGTACTGGATTAGGTTTTGGGACATGGTTAGGTTTAGTGTTAGGGTTATAGTTAAGTTTTGCTTCTGGCTGATGGTTAAGGTTAGGTTAGGGTTAGGGTTAGGGTTAGGTTTTAGGGATAGGGTTAGGGTTAGGGTTAGGGTTTAAGTTTAGGGTTAGGGTTAAGGTTAGGTTTTAGGGTTTAGGGTGAGGGTTAGGGTTAGGGTTAGCATTAGGTTTAGGGTTAGGGACAGGATTAGGGTTTGGGACATGGTTAGGTTTAGTGTTAGGTTTATAGTTAAGTTTAGGTTTTGTCTGATGCTTAAGTTTAGGTTTAGGGACAGGGTTAGTGACAGGGTGAGGGTTAGGGTTAAGTTTGGAGAGACGGTAAGGGTCAGAGTTAGGTTTAGCTACAGTGTTAGGGTTAGGGTTAATATTAGAGGCAGAGTTAGGGTTAAGGTTAGGGTTAGGGTCCTGTTAGGATTAGGGTTAGGTACAGAGTTGGGAAGAGTGTTAGAGCTCCTTTTAGAGTTAGGTCTAGGGATACGTTTAGATTTAGGTTTTGGGTTAGGAAAAGGGTTAGCTATAGGGGCAGGGATAGGGTAGGGACACAGTGAGTGTTAGAGTTAGGATTAGGGTTAGGGTTTGGGTTAGGTTTAGGGTTAGGGTTTAGGGTTACATTTAGGGTTAGGATTAGGGTTTAGGGTTAGTTTTAGGGTTACGGTTAGGTACTGGATTAGGTTTTGGGACATGGTTAGGTTTAGTGTTAGGGTTATAGATAAGTTTTGCTTCTGGCTGATGGTTAAGGTTAGGTTAGGGTTAGGGTTAGGTTTAGGGTTAGGGTTAGGTTTTAGGGATAGGGTTAGGGTTAGGGTTAGGGTTTAAGTTTAGGGTTAGGGTTAAGGTTAGCGTTTAGGGTTTAGAGTTAGGTTTAGGGTTAGGGTTAGCATTAGGTTTAGGGTTAGGGACAGGATTAGGGTTTGGGACATGGTTAGGTTTAGTGTTAGGGTTATAGTTAAGTTTAGGTTTTGTCTGATGCTTAACTTTAGGTTTAGGGACAGGGTTAGTGACAGGGTGAGGGATAGGGTTAAGTTTGGAGAGACGGTAAGGGTCAGAGTTAGGTTTAGCGACATTGTTAGGGTTAGGGTTAATATTAGAGGCAGAGTTAGGGTTAAGGTTAGCGTTAGGGTTAGGGTCGTGTTAGGATTAGGGTTAGGTACAGAGTTGGGAAGAGTGTTAGGGCTCCTTTTAGAGTTAGGTCTAGGGATACGTTTAGATTTAGGTTTTGGGTTAGGAAAAGGGTTAGCTACAGGGGCAGGGATAGGGTAGGGGCACAGTGAGTGTTAGAGTTAGGATTAGGGTTAGGGTTAGGGTTAGGGTTTGGGTTAGGGTTAGGGTTAGGGTTTAGGGTTACATTTAGGGTTAGGATTAGGGTTTAGGGTTTAGGGTTTAGTGTTTAGGGTTAGGGTTAGCCTTAGGGTTGGGTTAGGTTTAGGGTTAAGGTTTAGGGTTAGGGTTATGGTTAGGGTTAGGGACAGGATTAGGTTTTGGGACATGGTTAGGTTTAGTGTTAGGGTTATAGTTAAGTTTAGGTTTTGTCTGCTGCTTAAGTTTAGGTTTAGGGACAGGGTTACTGACAGGGTTTCGGTTAGAGTTAAGGGTGGAGAGACGGTAAGGGTCAGAGTTAGGTTTAGCGACAGTGTTAGGGTTAGGGTTAATATTAGAGTCAGAGTTAAGGTTAAGGTTAGTGTCATGGGTAGAAGCAGATTAGGTTGAGTGATTGTGTTAGTATTAGTGACAGGCTTAGTGTTAGTGTTAGCGTTAGGGTTTGGGACAGTGTTAGGGTTAGGTTTGGAGTTGAGTTTAGTGTTAGGTTTCAGTTTAGGGCTAAGGTTAGTGTTAGAGACAGGGTGGCCTTCGGATTAGGGTAGGGATAGGGTCAGACACAGGGATAGGGATATGGTTATGGTTAGGGTTGGGATTAGAAACAGGTTTAAAGTTAGGGTCAGGGTTAGATACAGGTATGGTTAGGATTAGGTTCAAGGTATATGTAAGGTTTAGGTTAAGATTAGGGACAGGTTACAGTTAGGTTTAGGGTTAGGAACAAGATTAGGGCTAGGTTTGAGGTGTATGTTAGTGTCAGGGTTAGGTCTGAAGTAGGATTAGAGTTAGGGTTAGAATTAGAGTTAGGGGAACGGTTAGGATTAAGGATAGGTTTAGGGTTAACGTTAGGGACAGGAATAGGGTTAGCGTTAGGGTTATGATTAGGGATAGGTACAGAGTTAGGTTGAAGAGTACGAACAGGCTTATGGATTATTAGGGTTAGGGTTTATGACACAATTAGGGTCACGGTTAGAGTTACACTTAGCTTTGCCGACATGGTTAGCTTTAGCGTTACTCTGAGCGTTAAGTTCAGGGACAGGTTAACGGTTAGTGTTAGAGTTAGGGTCAGGGCTAGGGTTAGGTTTCTGGTTCGATTTACATTTAGGGTTATGGTTAAAGAGAAGCTAGTGTTCTGGTTAGGATTAGGGTTTCCGTTAAAATTAGGGACACAGTTAAGGTTAGTGTAAGGTTTAGGGTTAGTGATAAAGACACGGTTTGGTTTAGGGTATGGGTTCGGGGGAGATTCAGTGTTAAGGACAGGTTAGGGTAGGATTAGTGTTAGGGGTACAGGCAGTTTTCGGGTTAGAGTTACAAAATTGGTTATGAGTAAGTGTAAAAACAGGGTTAGGGTCAGTGAAGTCGTTAGGGTTAGGGTTAGGGTTAGCTACAGGGTTAGGTTTAGGGAGATGGTTAGGTTTGGGGTTTGTGTGAAGTTTAGAAAAAGGGTTATTTTCAGAGTTCGGATTAGGAAAAGGGTTACAATAACAGGGTTTGGATTAAGAAGAGTATGCATGGTAGGCACACGGATGGCTTAGGGTTCGCATGAGGGTGAGGAATACAATTGGGGTTTTCGTTTGACATAGGGGAGGTCTTAGGGTTAGAGACAAGGTTAAGGTTAGGGACAGCATTAGGGTTAGAGACAAGATTAAGGTTAGGGACACTGTCAGGGTTAGTGTTAAGTTTAAGTTTAGGGTTACACTTAGGGTTAGGGACAAAATTAGGGTTAGGGTTATGGACAGTGTTAGGTTTAGGGTTAAAGTTAGGGTCAGCGCTCAAGTTAAGGTTAACATTAAGGTTAGGGAAAGGTTTAGGGGTAGGGTTAGAAACAAGGTTAGACTTACGGTTAGGATTAGAGGCACGGTTATTTTTAAATTAGGGTTCAAAACAGAGTTAAGGGTAGTGTTAGGGTTAGGAATATTTTTTAGGGTTAGGGTTTGTTTAGGGTTTGTTTTAGGGTTCGGGGCAGAGTTAGGGTTAGGAACATAGTTAGTGTTCGGTTTAGGGTTAAGCTTAGGGACAGAGTTAGGGTTACAGTTAGGGTTAAGGACAGGGTTATGATTAGTGTCAGGTTTAGTCTTCAGGACAGTTTCAGGGCAGGCCAAGGTTTGCTGTAGGATTAGGGTAGGGTTTGTGTTCAGGTTAGGTTATGGTAGGGTTAGGGTTAGGGGCATAGCTAGGGTTGAGGGCAGAGTTAGTGTTACGGTTACGAACATGGCTAAGGTTAGGGTTCATGTTAGGGACAGTTTCAGGGTTACGTTTAGTGTTAAGGGTTGGGTTAGAATGGAGGACACTGTTAGGGTTAGTGTTAGGATATCTATTCTCATGTGACATCGGCTGGGGAACTACAGTTAGATGGCGAAGAGTTAAGAAACTCCAGAGCCAAAAATAGAGTTTCTGTGGGCCTGTGTTCTCATCTCTGAGGCCCAAGCCTTAATACTGTGGGCGCATAGCTTTTCTTTACAACTGCCACCAAGAAGTCAATTTGAATATCTATAACCATGGAGTTGATTCTATTTGTCTGGCAGCTGCTTCGGCAAAATTCATTGTGATGAAACACAAGTTTTGCTTTCACATGTACGTATGATCCCCCAGATGGACTCAGCATTCCGAGACCACCGGATAAGGAAGTTGTACTGAGATCATTCCCTCGGGTCTTAGCATTCGAGACACTTCCTTATGACGAGAAAGGCTCAGTGCACAGGAGTATTCGACTCGGCAGCTCCACGGTGACATTAGGGTTAGGTTTATAAACAGGATGAAGTTAGGTTTAGGGTTAGGGTTACCGACAGAGTTTGCTTTAGGGTAAGGGACAGGATTAGAACTAGGATTAGGTTTAGAGACACGGTTAGAATTAGGGTTAGTTTTAGGTTTAGTGTTGAAGGACAGATTTAGGGCTTGGGTTAGCGTTAGGGTTAGGGTTCATGTTAGGATTAGGTTTAGGGACAGAGTTGGGAAGAGTGTTAGGGCTCCATTTAGAGTTAGGGCTAGGAATACGTTTAGATTTAGGTTTTGGGTTAGGAAAAAGTTTAGCTACAGGGTCAGGGATAGGGTAGGGACACAGTGAGTGTTAGAGTTAGGATTAGGGTTAGAGTTAAGGTTAGGGTTTGGGTTAGGGTTAGGGTTTCGGGTTAGGGTTAGGGTTAGGGTTAGGGTTTAGGGTTTATGGTTGAGGGTTAGGGTTAGCGTTAGGGTTAAGGTTTAGGGTTTAGGGTTAGGGATAGGGTTAGTGTTAGGGTTAGGGGCACGATTAGGGTTTGGGACATGGTTAGGTTTAGTGTTAGGGTTATAGTTAAGTTTTGGTTTTGGCTGATGGTTAAGTTTAGTTTTAGGGACAGGTTTAGTGACAGGGTGAGGGTTAGAGTTAAGGTTAGAGAGACGGTAAGGGTCAGATTTAGGTTTAGCGACAGTGTTAGTGTTAGGGATCGGGTTAGGTTAGGGTTTAGGGTTAGGTTAGGGTTAGGGTTAGGAATAGGTGAGGGTTAGTGTTTAGATTTTAGGGTTAGGGTTTAGGGATAGGGTTAGGGTTAGTGTTAGGGTTAGGGTTTAGGCTTTAGGGTTACGGTGAGGGTTAAGTTTAGGGTTTAAGGTTAGGTTTAGGGTTAGGTTTGGGTTAGGGTTTAGTGTTTCGGGTTAGGGTTAGCGTTAGGGTTAGGGTTTTGATTTAGGGTTTAGGTTTAGTGTTTGGATTAGGGTTAGGGTTTCTGGTTTAGGGTTAGGCTCAAGGTTAGGGTTAGGGTTAGGTACACGATTCGCGTTTGAGACATGGTTATGTTTAGTGTTAGGATTATAGTTAAGTTTAGGTTTTGGCTGATGGTTAAGGTTAGGTTTAGGGACAGGGTTAGTTACAGGGTGAGGGTTAGAGTTAAAGTTAGAGAGACGGTAAGGGTCAGAGTTAGGTTTAGCGACAGTATTAGGGTTAGGGTTAGGGTTTGGTTAGAATTAGGGTTAGGGTTAGTGTTTAGGGTTAGGGATAAGGTTTTGAGATAGCGTTAGGATTAGGGTTTAGGGTTAGGGTTAGGGTTAAAGTTAGGGTTTAGTGATAGGTTTAGGGTTAGGTTTAGGGTTTAAGGTAAGGTTAGGGTTAGGGTTAGGGTTTAGGATTTAGGGTTAGGGTTATGGTTAGGATTAGGTTTAGGGTTAGGGACACGATTCGGGTTTGGGACATGGTTAAGTTCAGTGTTAGGGTTATAGTTAAGTTTAGGTTTTGCCTGATGGTTAAGATTAGGGTTAGGGACAGGATTAGTGAAAGGGTGAGGGTTAGAAGTAAGGTTAGAGAGACAGTAAGGGTCAGAGTTAGGTTTAGCGACAGTGTTAGGGTTAGGGTTAATATTAGAGGCAGAGTTAGGGTTAAGGTTAGTGTTATGGTTAGAAACAGATTAGGTTGTGTGATAGTGTTAGTATTAGTGACAGGCTTACTGTTAGGGTTAAGGTTAGGTTTAGAGACAGTGTTAAGGTTACGTTTGGAGTTGAGTTTTGTGTTAGGTTTCAGTTTAGGGCTAGGGTTAGTGTTAGAGACAGGGTGGCCTTCGGATTAGGGTAGGGATAGGGTCAGGCACAGCGATAGGGATATGGTTATGGTTAGGGTTTGGATTAGAGACAGGTTTAAGGTTAGGGTCAGGGTTAGAGACAGGTATTGTAAGGGTTAGGGTCAAGGTATACATAAGGTTTAGGTTAAGATTAGGGAGAGGTTACAGTTAGGTTTAGTGTTAGGAACAAGATTAGGGCTAGGTTTGAGGTGTATGTTAGTGTCAGGGTTAGGTCTGAAGTAGGATTAGAGTTAGGGTTAGAATTAGAGTGAGGGGAACGTTAAGGATTAAGGATATGTTTAGGGTTAACGTTAGGGACAGGAACAGGGTCAGTGTTAGGGTTTGATTAGGGATAGGTACAGAGTTATGTTTAAGAGTAGGAACAGGCTTATGGATTGGATTAAGGTTAGGGTGTATGACACAATTAGGGTCACGGTTAGATATACGCTTAGCTTTAACGACATGGTTAGATTTAAGGTTAATCTTAGCGTTAAGTTTAGGGACAGGTTAACGGTTAGTGTTAGTGTTAGGGTCAGGGCTAAGGTTAGGTTTACAGTTCGATTTACATTTAGGGTTATGGTTAAAGACAGGCTAGGGTTCTGGTTAGGATTAGGGTTTCCGTTAAAATTAGGGACACAGTTAAGCTTAGTGTAAGGTTTAGGGTTAGTGATAAAGACACGGTTTGGTTTAGCGTATGGGTTTGGCTGAGATTCAGTGTTAGGGACAGGTTAGGGTAGGATTAGTGTTAGGGTTAGAGACAGGTTTCGGGTTAGAGTTACGAAATTGGTTATGAGTAAGTGTAAAAACAGGGTTAGGATTAGTGAAGTTGTTAGGGTTAGGATTAGGGTTAGCTACAGGGTTAGGTTTAGGGAGCTGTTTAGGTTAGGGTTTTGTGTGAAGATTAGCAAAAGGGTTATTTTCAGAGTTTGGTTTAGGAAAACGGTTACAATAACAGGGTTTGGATTAAGAACAGTATGCATCGTAGGTACACGGATGGCTTAGGGTTCGCATGAGGGTGAGGAATACAATTGGGGTTTTCATTTGACATAGGGGAGGTCTTAGGGTTAGAGACAAGGTTAAGGTTAGGGACAGGATTAGGGTTAGAGACAAGATTAAGTTTAGGGACACTGTCAGGTTTAGTGTTAAGTTTAAGTTTAGGGTTACAGTTAGGGTTAGGGACAAAATTAGGGTTAGGGTTATGGACAGTGTTAGGTTTAGGGTTAAAGTTAGGGTCAGCGCTCAAGTTAAGGTTAACATTAAGGTTAGGGCTAGGTCTAGGGGTAGTGTTGGAAACAAGGTTAGACTTACGGTTAGGATTAGAGGCACGGTTATTTTTAAATTAGGGTTCAAAATAGAGTTAAGGGTAGTGTTAGGGTTAGGAATACTTTTTAGTGTTAGGGTTATGGTTAAGTTTAGGTTTTGGCTGATGGTTAAGGTTAGGTTTAGGGACAGGGTTAGTTACAGTGTGAGGGTTAGAGTTAAAGTTAGAGAGACGGTAAGGGTCAGAGTTAGGTTTAGCGACAGTGTTAGGGTTAGGGTTAGGGTTAGGTTAGGGTTAGGGTTATGGTTAGGTTTAGGGTTAGGGTTAGTGTTTAGGGTTTAGGATTAGGATTAGGTACAGGATTAGGGTTTGAGACATGGTTAGGTTTTGTGTTAGGGTTAGGGTTAGGGTTAGGGTTAGTGTTTAGGGGTAGGGTTAGGGTTAGGGTTAGGGTCACGGTTAGGGTTAGGGTTAGGTTTTAGGGATAGGGTTAGGGTTAGGGTTAGGGTTAGAGTTAGGGTTTAGGCTTTAGGGTTAGGGTTAGGGTTAGGGCTAGGGTTAGGGTTAGGGTTTCGGGTTTAGGTTTAGGGTTAAGGTTAGGGTTAGGGTTAGGTACACGATTCGGGTTTGAGACATGTTTAGGTTTAGTGTTAGGGTTACGGTTAAGTTTAGTTTTTGGCTGATGGTTAAGGTTAGGTTTAGGGACAGGGTTAGTTACAGGGTGAGGGTTAGAATTAAGGTTAGAGAGATTGTAAGGGTCAGAGTTAGGTTTAGTGACAGTGTTAGGGTTAGGGTTAGGGTTAGGGTTAGGGTTAGGGTTAGGGTTAGGAATAGGGGAGGGTTAGTGTTTACATTTTAGGGTTAGGGTTTAGGGATAGGGTTAGGCTTAGTGTTAGGGTAAGAGTTAGGGCTTACGGTTTAGGGTTAGGGTTAGGGTTAGGATTAGGGTTTCGGGTTAAGGGTTAGGGTTAAGGTTAGGGTTAGGGTTAGGTACACGATTCGGTTTTGAGACATGTTTACGTTTAGTATTAGGGTTATAGTTAAGTTTAGGTTTTGGCTGATGGTTAAGGTTAGGTTTAGGGACAGGGTTAGTTACAGGGTGAGGATTAGAGTTAAAATTATAGAGACGGTAAGGGTCAGAGTTAGGTTTAGCGACAGTGTTAGGGTTAGGATTAGGGTTAGGGTTTAGGGTTAGGGTTAGGGTTTAGGATTAGGGTTAGGGTTAGGAACAGGATTAGGGTTTGAGACATGGTTAGATTTTGTGTTAGGGTTAGGGTTATGGTTAGGGTTAGGGTTAGTGTTTAGGGGTAGGGGTAGGGTTAGGGTTAGGGTTACGGTTAGGGTTAGGGTTAGGTTTTAGGGATAAGGTTAGTGTTAGGGTTACGGTTTAGGGTTAGGATTAGGGTTAAAGTTAGGGTTTCGGGCTTAGAGTTAGGGTTAGGGTTAGGGTTAGCGTTAGGTTTAGGGTTAGGGACAGGATTAGGGTTTGGGACATGGTTAGGTTTAGAGTTAGGTTTATATTAAGTTTAGGTTTTGTCTGATGCTTAAGTTTAGGTTTACGGACAGGGTTAGTGACAGGGTGAAGGTTAGAGTTAAGGTTGGAAAGATGGTAAGGGTCAGAGTTAGGTTTAGCGACAGTGTTAGGGTTAGGGTTAATATTAGAGGCAGAGTTAGGGTTAAGGTTAGCGTTAGGGTTAGGGTTCGTGTTTGGATTAGGGTTAGGTACGGAGTTGGGAAGAGTGTTAGGGCTCCATTTAGAGTTAGGTCTAGGGATACGTTTAGATGTAGCTTTTGGGTTAGGAAAAGGGTTAGCTACAGGGGCAGGGATAGGGTAGGGACACAGTGAGTGTTCGAGTTAGGATTAGGGTTATGGTTAGGGTTTGGGTTAGGTTTAAGTTTATGGTTAGGGTTTAGGTATACAGTTAGGGTTAGGATTAGGGTTTAGGGTTTAGGGTTCAGGGTTTACGGTTAGGGTTAGCGTTAGGTTTAGGGTTAGGTTTAGGGTTAGGGTATAGCGTTAGGGTTAGGATTAGGGTTAGGGACAGCATTAGGGTTTGGGACATGGTTAGGTTTAGTGTTAGGTTTATAGTTAAGTTTAGGTTTTGTCTGATGCTTAAGTTTAGATTTAGGGACAGGGTTACTGACATGGTGAGGGTTAGAGTTAAGGGTGGAGGGATGGTAAGGGTCAGACTTAGGTTTAGCGACAGTGTTAGGGTTAGGTTTAATATTAGAGTCAGAGTTAAGGTAAGATTAGAGTTATGGTTAGAAGCAGATTACGTTAAGTGATAGTGTTAGTGTTAGTGAAAGGCTTAGTCTTAGGGTTAGGGTTAGGTTTAGGGACAGTGTTATGGTTAGGTTTGGAGTTGAGTTTAGTCTTAGGTTTCAATTTAGGGCTGGGGTTAGTGTTAGAGTTAGGGTGGCCTCGGATTAGGGAAGGGATAGTGTCAGGCACAGGGATAGGGATATATTTATGGTTACTGTTAGGGTTAGAAACAGGTTTAAAGTTAGAGTCAGGGTTAGAGACAGGTATGGTTAGGGTTAGGGTCAAGGTACAGGTAAGATTTTGTTTAAGATTAGGACTTTGGGTAGTTTTTGTATGAGGAAAAATTTCACAGAGTAGACCCCAGTCTCTGATCTCACTTCCTGGTCATAAAGCTTAAAAGAACTTGGAACCCTGGTAACCAGTCAACCACATCATAATGAAGCCCTTTCCCAGCTCACTGTGATGGAGATGCTGGAAATAGTACCATGTTTCCATGATGCGGCCTAGCGGCCTCAGGCACTGGCCCCAGGAAAGCCGAAATGGTGAAACTTCACCCATGTTTTAGACTCTGATTTAGGTCTCACACAAGATTCTTCTGGCCGTTGTTTCAGAGGTCAATAATATAACACAGGAAGGCCAAGGGGAGACCAGGCCAGGTTAGACAACCACACTGATCTCACACTGACTGTCGTCCGACCTCTCATTCCTTGTGTGTGTGTGTGTGTGTGTGTGAGTGTGTGTGTGTGTGTGTGTGTGTGTGTGTGTGTGTTTATGTGAGTGTTGGTGGGGAGGGGGAGGATGGTAGAGGGTTTGCTCAGTCTTCTTTTTCAAGGTCCCTCAGTTGTAAGAATAGACTGTTTATTAGAGAATTTTCTTCTTTCTGGAGGTAGGCCTCTATTGCTCTGAAATTGCTTCTTAGGACTGCTTTCGCTGTGTGCATACATTTGGGAACATTGTGTTTTCACTTACTTTAGCCTCAAGGTATTTTCTCATTTCTTCCTTGATGACATTGCTGACCCATTGAGTATCATGTTGCTTAGATCCCATGCCTTTGTGTGTTTTCCCATTATTTTCTTGCAATTGATTTCTAGGTAGATACCAGAGAAGATGCTTGGTACCATTTCAGTCTTCTTGTATCTATGGAGATATGTTTGAGGGTCTAACATGTGACCTATTGTGGAAAATGTCCCGTGTGCCCTTGAAAGGAATGTATATTGTTCGGATAAGGGGTGAGATGGTCTACAAATATCAATTTAAGTCCTTTAATTCCATTGTTTCTTGGTTGATTTTCTGTCTGGATGATGTATTTGCATGTCATCATCCCCTACTATGACTCACAATGTCTTCATTTATGACTCACCATGTTTGCTTTCAGTGTTAGTTGGTCCTACGTGTGCCATGTATATGATTAGAAGAGTCCCATCCTCTTGGTGGATTGATGGTTTTATCAATATGACATGTACTTTTTGTGACTTGTTATAGCTTTTGTTTTAAAGTCTATGTTATCTGAGTATTGTTTCCCCAGCTTTTTCTTTCCCCATTTCCATTGGTAAAACGTATCTTTTGCCATGCCTTCACGATCAGTCTCTGTGTGTCTTTCGATATGGAGTGAGTGTTGTGGGAAGCATATGTATTATTTTTAGTTTCTTTTATCCATTCTGCGACGCCAGGTTTTTTTCTAGGTAACACAACTTTCAATCATTATTTTGATGATGAAATGCTCAATGAGAGGACTTGTTGCATGGTCCTGATAACAAGAGAGGCCACCAGGTGCTAATGCTGCCTTGGAAGTAAGATGGGACACTGACAGGGCATGAAGTTCCGCAGGCCATTCTGCTGGTTGGAAGGAACACGGCCCCATTTCCATTTCAGCAGGTGGCATGCAATGTATGACCCTGACTGACAGACAGTAGGACCTGAAGTTTGAAAGTCAGCATAGCCCAGTGTCTCCAGACTCCCTAGGCAATGGGAAAGGTATTTATGATGGTCTAGTAAACAAGGCCACAGGACCCTAGCCTCAACTGGTAGGAAAAAAAGACCCCACCAAAATGCAAATTATGGTTCCCATACACATTGTTGGAGACGAGGTAATCGGGCCGCCACCTGGCTTGAGTGGTACAATGCGGCCCTAGCCCTTTCTGTCTGAGAAAGCAGAAACAGCTTGAGTGGGTTGTCAGGAACGCAGAACATCCTGACATAGGGTGGAGACCTTGGCCACCCACCAGCAGCGTGCAAATCACAAGTTTCCCTGCCAAAGGCAGGAGACGGATTCCCCACAGCTCGTGCAAGTGGGGCAACATGGACACCAGGCCCTAATGGCAAACGGATGGTGACTTGCCACCTTCCCCCTCGCTGCCAGACTGTGTGTGGCACTTGAGACTCCTGACCCTTCTTTCAGAGGGAGTGAACCCAGGACCCTGTTTGTTGTGCACAACGCCTCAAACCGGTGGCTTTCTTGGAAGAGGAAATATCCCACCCATGAAAGCTATGGTCACAAGGGCCTCCTGATAGAAAAGTTTACCCAGGCCTTCAGCTCGCCCAGCAACTCGCCAGGGACCCAAGACCCTCGTGGATGAGGAATGGTCCACCATGCCTACCAGACATACAAGGGCAAGAAGACTCCAGTTCATTTAGGGTGACCAACTTGACCCATTCCCCACCTAATGCAGAAGTGAAGGGAGACCAAAACCAGCCCCTATGAGTGAATCAATGAAGCTCTGTGCCCCCGCAATAGCACAACACCTACAACCTCTTCTGGTACAAATAAACCTGGCCTAGGTCTCGCCACAGGAGAGGGAGCTCCAATAAACCCTGACACATCAAATCCTCTGAACAACTGAGCCAGGAGCCAATAAAAGAAGGCCACTGAAGGGGCAACAGAGAGAGACACACAGGGAGCGAGAGAGACCAAAGACAAAATGACAGAAGGAGACACAGGGAGAAGGAATGGGAGGGGGAGCATAGCATCCAAGACCCAGAGCTTGACAGCCATGGGATGGCCACTCACCCTGGGAAACACACTGAGACAGTCACACCGAGGCTGTGTTGAGGTGGAAGCTTACACATTGGAGTGTGGTCGTGCCTGGGACTGGGGTCCTGTGAGGAGACGGTGCCCTGTCGGTGGCAATCACGGTGGTGACTAAGTGCATGCCGCCAGGGTCCCAGCAGTGCTATGGTGCTCGGAGCCTCACCCAGATTGGGGTGACCGAGATTCCACCTTGGGGCGACAAGTTGTAGTAGCAGGTACTCTCTGTGCGTGGGTCACGTGCCACTGAGCTTTTCCCATAGAGGTCTTCTGTCCTGCAGTCAGAGGCCTCACACGACTCACAGGGGTATTGGTGTTTTTCTCCATAGTTGAGTCTGCTGTTTTGTTCTGGCTCTTTTCCCCTGTGTGATGGGAGTCCTAGGTAGGATGGAGGATTTCCGTGCATTGGGGGAGATTGCGAACAAGGGGCACAGCAGCGAAGACAGGGGCCTTCGTTATGGTGGGTCCTGTGATACATCCCTTGGTCCTGGGTCGAGGGACAGACAGAGTGGGTGACTCAATGCACACTTGCAGGTAGACAGACGGTTTTCCTTGAGTCCTTGGACTGTGGTGCCAAGGACGTGCATTGCCCTGACTGGAGAAAGCCGCTGTGAAGTGATGCAGCGAAGGTGGAGACATGCGTAGTGGAAAGCCATGGTCCAGGGCATTGCCGATGTTGGTGATTGCCCCAAATGGCTGGGAGCTGCTAGCTTGTGGGCAGGAGCAGGGAGAGAGCTGAAGGAGCACCAGCCAGCGGGCGTCGACATGTGGTTGGGGTTGTGAGGCTGTAGGGCAAGGCGGCGAGTTCGCCGATAGCCTGGGGACCAGCAGCGGGTTGAGCGGCGGCAGAGCGGTAACAGGCAGGAGGTATTGCAATGGAGCCCATCGTGGGGTGGCGGCAACAGTAGGGGAAGGCAAAAGCCTGTAGGACGTGGTATTCCAACAGGTCCTCATGCAAGAACTAACGAGACCCGATCATGCTTACGTTCCGGGATCAGAAGACATCATCTAATTCAGGTTGGGATTCCCATAGGCACAGGGACTTGACATTGTTTGCCCAAGGGGACCCGGTCCGGCCGGCCTGTTATGTGTGCGTCACCATGCTGGGTGCTCTCACTTAGCGTGTGTGCCTGAGAGCACTCTCCGCCAACCTCATCATCCCATGCTGCACGTTTCGCCGTTTCCCCAACCGCTGATCCAGAAGCTGCTGGCGTGAGTAGTGGCCATTCCAGGCTTGCAGTGAGCCTTCTTCATTGGCCATGTCAGGGGCACCGCCGGCCACTGATGCTCCCCTGGCGGTCACACAGTACTGCTAGTGCTGGCCTGCAGGAACTCTCCAGGCCCTGGATGGCTTGCCTCCGCACACACAACTTGCTAATCTGCAGTTCCTTGTTCGGGGCAACTGAGGCTTGGGGACTGTCAGAACCCTGGGATTCCAGGCATGGGCATCTCGGCCCTGGCCCCGGGACTTGCACCAACAAGTGCCTTGTCACTGGCTCTGACCCGAACTGCTTGCCAGTGTGACCGGCCATAGTCACGGGATGCCAAAAGCACCATCAGGGTTCATCGGGCCCACACCAATGCCACCCTTCTATACACTGCCGTCCACTTTTCCCACGCTATGAACAGGACCCCCACACTCACATGATATTTTCCTATACATCACCTCAACAAACCCTTTGTGCTGAGCGTTATAATGACAGATGGCTAGAGAGAAAGCAAGACCGAGGCAGAGGGAGACAGACTGAATGAGAGAAGGACAAAGGGAAAAAATTGAAGAGATAGACATAGAAGGAGTGCGATATGAAGAGAGATGCACGACAGGTAGACAGTGTGAGAGACATACAGATAAAGAAACACACACACCCACAGACACACACACTCAGACACGCACACACACCACACTGAAAGAGAGAACCAGAAGCATGAAGAGACCGAGTGTGAGACAGACACAGCATCGTATACAGAGACAGTGATCTAGGAATAGAAAACAAGTCACTGAGAGACACAGAGAGACAGAGAAAGAGAGAAAGAGGGAGCCGGCAGCATCATAAACTTTCTATTACTCAGTCTGGAAATGACGCCCCAACATTTTCTTTTCTCTATTCCTTAGAAAAGGTTCCCAAACAATGCCTATTCTCAAAAGGCGGGGCTCACGCAGAGATGTGTGACATGGAAGCAGGCACACTGGGAGCCATGGAGGGGCCGCCCGACACGCAGGCCGAGATAGGTGCTTGGCCCCAAGTCTCAACATAATGGAGTCCCTCGAAAGTTCAGTGCCAGAGGGGACTGTGTTGGAAATGGATTTCATTACAGCCCTCTTGAGATAGAGGCAGGAAACCAATGTGCGTCCCTAGGTGCCAGATCAGAGGCAGCCCTTTGGCTGGGTTCTGACCTCTGTTCAGCACAAACGTCATCGGTCAGGTCTGCACCCGACAACATGTGACCACAGCCCAGGGTTTCTAGGCACTACACGTGATCATAATGTGATGACATTTTGAGGTGGATATGCTAGAACGACCTGTACTATGCACATGGGAAAACTGCGGAAGCCCTGACAGCACATGCTGCTCAGAGTCACATCACTGGTGAGGAGCGCATGCCAGCTCTGAACCAAGCTCTGGGTCCTCAAAGCCATGGCCGCGGCTGCACACAGGTTGTCCTGAAACTGTGGCATGGTCAGTGTTAGTGTAACTGGGCGTGGCCTTGTTTTGTGAGGAAGGGCGAGCAATCCCTAACCCAGAGGGACTTTGGGGAGTTTTTGTATGAGGAAGAAGTTCACAGAGGAGACCCCAGTCTGTGATCTCACTTCCTGGTCATAAAGCTTAAAAGAACTTGGAACCCTGGTAACCAGGCAACCACATCTTAATGAAGCCCTTTCCCAGCTCACTGTGATGGAGATGCTGGAAATAGTACCATGTTTCCATGCTGCGGCCTAGCGGCCTCAGGCACTGGCCTCAGGAAAACCGAAATGGGGAAACTTTACCCATGTTTTAGACTCTGATTTAGGTCTCACGCAACATTCTTCTGGCCATTGTTTCAGAGGTCAATAATATAACACAGGAAGGCCAAGGGCAGACCAGGCCAGGTTAGAGAATCACGCTGATCTCACACTGACTGTCGTCCACCCTCTCATTGTTTGTGTGTGTGCGTGTGCGTGCGTGTGTGTGTGTGTGTGTGTGTGTGTGTTTATGTGAGTGTTGGTGGAGAGGGGGAGGATGGTAGAGGGTTTGCTCACTCTTCTTTTTCAAGGTCCCTCAGTTGTAAGAATAGACTGTTTATTAGAGAATTTTCTTCTTTCTGGAGGTAGGCCTCTATTGCTCTGAAATTGCTTCTTAGGACTGCTTTAGCTGTGTGCATACATTTGGGAACATTGTGTTTTCACTTACTTTAGCCTCAAGGTATTTTTTCATTTCTTCCTTGATGACATTCCTGACCCATTGTGTAGCATGTTGCTTAGATCCCATGCCTCTGTGTGTTTTCCCATTATTTTCTTGCATTTGATTTCTAGTTAGATACCAGAGAAGATGCTTGGTACCATTTCAGTCTTCTTGTATCTATGGAGATATGTTTCACGGTCAAACATGTGACCTATTGTGGAAAATGTCCCGTGTGCCCTTGAAGGGAAAGTATATTGTTCGGATAAGGGGTGAGATGGTCTACAAATATCAATTTAAGTCCTTTAATTCCATTGTTTCTTGGTTGATTTTCTGTCTGGATGATGTACTTGCATGTCATCATCCCCTACTATGACTCTCAATGTCTTCATTTATGACTCACCATGTTTGCTTTCAGTGTTAGTAGGTCCTACGTATGCCATGTATATGATTAGAAGAGTCTAATCCTCTTGTTGGATTGATGCTTTTATCAATATGACATGTACTTTTTGTCACTTGTTATAGCTTTTGTTTTAAAGTCTATGTTATCTGAGTATTGTTTCCCAGCTTTTTATTTCCCCATTTCCATTGGTAAAACGTATCTTGTTCCATCCCTTCACTTTAAGTCTCTGTGCGTCTTTCGATATGGAGTGACATTTGTGGGAAGCATATGTATTATTTTTTTGGTGTCTTTTATCCATTCTGCGACACCACTTTTTTTTCTAGGTGACGCAACTTTCAATTATTATTTTGATGATGAAACGCTCAATGAGAGGATTTCTTTCATGGTCCTGATAACATGAGAGGCCACCAGGTGCTAAGGCTGCCTTGGAAGTAGGATGGGACACTGTCAGGGCATGAAGGTCCGCAGGCCATTCTGCTGGTTGGAAGGAACACGGCCCCCATTTCCATTTGAGCAGGTCGCATGCAATGTATGACCCTGCCTGACAGACAGTTGGACCTGAAGTTTGAAAGTCAGCATAGCCCGGTGTCCCCAGACTCTCTAGGCAATGGGAAACGTATTTATGATGGTCTAGTAAGCAAGGTCACAGGATCCTAGCCTCAACTGTTAGGAAAAAAAGACCCCACCTGAATGCAAATTATCGGTCCCAGACACATTGTTGGAGAGGAGGTAATCGGCCCGCCACCTAGCTTGAGTGGAATAATGCGGCCCTAGCCCTTTCTGTGTGAGAAAGGAGAAACAGCTTGAGTGGGTTGTCAGGAACCCAGAACTTCCTGACAGAGGGTGGAGACCTTGGCCACCCATCAGCAGTGTGCATATCACAAGTTTCCCTGCCAAAGGCGGGAGACCAATGCCCCAGAGCTCATGCAAGTGGGACAACATGGACACTAGGCACTACTGGCAAAAGGATGGTGATTTGCCACCCGCTCCCTAGCTGCCAGACTGTGAGTGGCACTTGAGACTCCTGGCCCTTCTTGCAGAGGGAGTGAACCCAGGATACTGTTTGTTGTGCACAACGCCTCAAACCGGTAGTTTTCTTGGAAGAGGAAGTATCCCACCCATGAAAGCTATGGTCACAAGGGCCTCCTGATAGAAAAGTTTACCCAGGCCTTCAGCTTGCCCAGCAGCTCGCCAGGGACCCAAGATCCTCTTGGTTGAGGAATGGTCCACCATGCCTACCAGACATACAAGGGAAAGAAGACCCTAGTTCATTTAGGGTGACCAAGTTGTCCCATTCCCCACCTAATGCACAAGGGAAGGGAGACCTAAACCAGCCCCTATGAATGGATCAATGAGGCTCTGTGCCCCCGCAATAGCACAATACCTACAACGTCTTCTGGTACAAATAAACCTGGCCTAGGTCTCGCCACAGGAGAGGGGGCTCCAACTTCCCCTGACACATCAAATCCTCTGAACAACTGAGGTAAGAGCCAATAAAAGAAGGCCACTGAAGGGGCAACAGAGTGAGACACACAGGGAGCGAGAGAGACCTGCAGACAAAATGACAGAAGGAGAAACAGAGAGAAGGAATGGGAGGGGGAGCATAGCATTCAAGACCTAGAGCTTGACAGCCATGGGATGGCAGCTCACCCTGGGAAACACACTGAGACAGTCACACCGAGGCTGTGTTGAGGTGGAAGCTTACACATTGGAGTGTGGTCGTGCCGGGGACTGGTGTCCTGTGAGGAGACGGTGCCCTGTCGGTGGCAATCACGGTGGTGACTAAGTGCATGCCGCCAGGGTCCCAGCAGTGAGATGGTGCTCGGAGCCTCACCCAGATTTCCTCCTTGGGGCGACAAGTTGTAGTAGCAGGTACTCTCTGTGCGTGGGTCACTTGCCTCTGAGCTTTTCCCATAGAGGTCTTCTTTCCTGCAGTCAGAGGCCTCACACGACTCACAGGGGTGTTGGTGTTTTTCTCCATAGTTGAGTCTGCTGTTTTGGTCTGGCTCTTTTCCCCTGTGTGATGGGAGTCCTAGGTAGGATGGAGGATTACCGTGCATTGGGGGAGATTGCGAACGAGGGGCACAGCAGCGAAGACAGGGGCCTTCTTTAGGGTGGGTCATGTGATACATCCCTTGGTCCTTGGTCCAGCAACAGACAGCGTGGGTGACTCAATGCACACTTGCAGGGAGACAGACGGTTTTCCTTGAGTCCTTGGTCTGCGGTGCCAAGGACGTGCATTGCCCTGAGTGGAGAAAGCCGCCGTGAGGTGTATTGTGATCAGTAAGAATGGGGGATTGTGATCAGGAAACTAGGGGAATTGTGATCAGGAAGCCAGAGGAATTGTGATCAGGAAGCAAAGGGCATTGTGATCAGTAGGCAAGGGGTATTGTGATCAGGTACCCTGATGTGTAAGACGGGGCATTCTGATAAGCAAACAGGGGGCAATGTGATCAGGAAGAAAGGGGCAGTGGGATCAGCAAGCAGGGAGAATTTTTATCACTAATCAGGGGGTATTGTGATCACAAACAAGGGTCATTATGATCAAGAGCAAGGGGCATTGTGATCACAAAGTATGGGGCATTGTGATCACTAAGAATGGGGATTGTGATGAGCAAGCAAGGGGAATTGTAATCATGAATAAAGGGCATTGTAATCATTAGGCAAGGGGTATTGTGATCAGGTAACAAGGAGTAGTTTGATGTGCAAACAGGGGGCAATGTGAAAAAGAAAAAAGGGGCATTTTGACCAGTTACCAGGGAGCATTGTATCACTAATTAGGTGGTATTGTGATCAATAACAGCGGTCATTATGATTAAGAACAAAGGGCATTGTAATCACAGAGCAATGGGCATTGTGATCAGTAACAGGGAGCATTGTGATCACTAAGGATGGGGGATAGTGATCAGGAAGCAAGGGGAATGGTGATCAAGAAGCAAAGGGCCTTGTGATCAGTAGGCAAGGGGTATTGTGATCAGGTACCGTGATGTGAAAAGACGGGGAATTCTGATAAGCAAGCAGGGGGCAATGTGATCTGGAAGAAAGTGTAATTGTGATCACTCGCAGGGAGCATTTTATTCACTAATCAGGGGGTATTGTGGTCAGAAACAGGGGTCATTATGATCGAGAAGAAGCGGCATTCTGACCAGTATACAAGGGGCATTGTGATCACAAAGCACGGGTCATTGTGATCGCTAACTGGGGTATTGTGATCAGTAAAGATGGGGGATTGTGATCAGGAAGCAAGGGGAATTGTGATCAGGAAGCAAGAGGTATTGTGATCAGGAAGCAAAGGGCATTGTGATCAGTAGGAAAGGGGTATTATGATCGGTGAACAAGGGGCAATGTGATCACAAAGCAGTGGGCATTGCGATCAGTAATGGGGGCATTGTGATCACTAAGGATGGGGGAATGTGATCAGGAAGCAAAGGGCATTGTTATCAGTATGCAAGAGGTATTGTTTACAGTGAAAAAGGGGTACTGTGATGTGTAAATAGGGGGTATTCTGATAAGTAAGCAGGGGCATTTTGATCAAGAAGAAAGGGGCATTGTGATCAGTAATGGGTGTATGGTGATCAGGAAGAATGGGGAATTGTGATCAGGAAGCAAGGGGAATTGTGATCAGGACGCAAGAGTTATGTGATCAGGAAGCAAAGGGCATTGTGAGCAGTAGGCAAGGGGTATTGTGATCAAAGAACAAGGGGTACTGTGATGTGTAAACAGGGGGCATTCTGATAAGTAAGCAGGGGCATTGTGATCAGGAGAAAAGGGGCATTTTGACCATTAAGAAGGGAGCATTGTAATTACTCTTCAGGGTTCATTGTGACCACAAACAAGGGTCATTATGATCAAGAGCAAGGGGCATTGTGATAACAAAGCAGGGGGCATTGTGATCAGTAAAGATGGGAGATTGTGATCAGGAAGCAAGGGGAATTGTGATCAGGAAGCAAGAGGGATTGTGATCAGGAAGCAAAGGCATTGTGATCAGTAGCCAAGGGGTATTGTGATCAGTGAACAAGGGGTACTCTGATGTGTAAACAGGGGGCAATCTGAAAAGTAAGCAGTGGGCATTGTGATCAGGAAAAAAGGGGCATTGTGATCAGTAACTGGGTTATTGTGATCAATAAGAATGTGGAGTTGTGATCAGGAAACAAAGGAGATTGTAATCAGTAGGCAAGGGGTATAGTGATAGGTGAACAAGGGGTACTGTGATGTGTAAACTGGGGGCATTCTGATAAGTAAGCAGGGGTCATTGTGATCAGGAAGAAAGGGGCATTGTGATCAGTATGCAGGGAGCATTGTAATCACTAATGAGGGGGTATTGTGATCACAAACAAGGGTCATTATGATCAAGAGCAACGGGCTTTGTGATCACAAAGCAGGGGGTATTGTGCTCAGTTAGGATGTGGAATTGTGATCAGGAAGTAGAGGAATTATGATCAGGAAGCAAGAGGTATTGTGATCAGGAAGCAAAGGGCATTGTGTACAGTAGGCAAAGGGCTTTGTGATCGGTGAACAAGGGGTACTGTGACGTGTAAACAGGGGATATTCTGAAAACTAAGCAGGCAGCATTGTGATCAGTAAAAGGGGGCACTGTGATCAGGAACAAACTGGCATTTTGACCAGTAAGCCGGGAGCATTGTAATCACTAATCAGGGGGTATTGTGATCAGAAACAGGGGTCATTATGATCAAGTACAAGCGACATTGTGATCAGTAAAGACGGGGCATTGTGATCACAATGCAGGGGCATTGTTATCATTAACGGGGGTACTGTGATCAGTAAGGATGGGGGATTGTGATCAGGAAATAAGGGGAATTGCGATCAGGAAGCAAGAGGCATTGTGATCAGGAACCAAAGGGCATTGTGAGCAGTAAGCACGGAATATTGTAATCACTAAACATGAGGTATTGTGATCAGAAACAGGGGTCATTATGATCAAGAACAAGCGGCATTTTGATCAGTAAAGAAGGGGCATTGTGATCACAAAGCAGGGGGCATTGTGATCAGTAAAAGGGGGCAGTGTGATCCGGAACAAAGGGGCATTTTGACCAGTAAGCCGGGAGCATTGTAATCACTAATCAGAGGGTATCGTGACCACAAACAAGGGTCATTATTATCAAGAGCAAGGGGCATTGCGATCAGGAAGAATGGGGGATTGTGATCAGGAACCCATGGAATTGTGATCAGGAAGCAAGATATATTGTGATCAGGAAGCAAAGGGCATTGTGATCATCAGGCAAGGGCTATCGTGATCAGTGAACAAGAGGTATGTGATGTGTAAACAGGGCGTATTCTGAAAATTAAACAGGGGGCACTGAGATCAGTATCGGGGGTATTGTGATCAGAAAGGATGGGGGATTGTGATAAGGACGCAAGGGCAATTGTGATCAGGAAGCCACAGTTATTGTGATCAGGAAACAAAGGGCATTGTGATCAGTAGGCAAGGGGTATTTTGATCAGTGAACAACACGTACTGTGATGTGTAAACAGGGGGCAATGAGACCAGGAAGCAAGGGCCATTGTGATCAGTAAGCAGGGAGCATTTTAATCACTCATCAGGGGGTATTGTTATCAGAAACAGTGGTCATTATGATTAAGAACAAGGGGCATTGTGATCACAAAGCAGGGGGTATTGTGATCAGTAACACGGGGCATTGTGATCACTAAAGATGGGGGATTGTGATCAGGAAGCAAGGGGAATTGTGATCAGGAAGCAAGAGGCATTGTGATCAGGAAGCAAAGGGCATTGTGAGAAGTAGGCAAGGGGTATTGTGATCAGTGAACAAGGGGTACTGTGATGTGTAACAGGGGGCATTCTGAAAATAAGCAGGGGGCATTGTGGTCAGTAAAAGGGGGCATTTTGATCAGGTAGAATGGGGCATTGTGATCAGTAAGCAGGGAGCATTCTAATCACTAATCAGGGGGTATTGTGATAAAAAAACAAGGGGCATTGTGATCACAAAGCAGGGGTCACTGTGATCAGTAACAGGGTATTGTGATCAGTAAGAATGGGGGATTTTGATCAGGAAGTAAGGGGAATTGTGATCAGGAAGCAAGAGTCATTGTGATCAGGAAGCAAAGAGCATTGTGAGCAGTAGCAAGGGGTATTGTGATAATTGATCAAGGGTACTGTGATGTGTAAACAGGGGGCATTCTGATAAGTAAGCAGGGGCATTGTGATCAGGAAGAAAGCGGCATTGTGATCAGTAAGCACGGAATATTGTAATCACTATACAGGAGGCATTGTGATCAGAAACAGGGGTCATTATGATCAAGAACAAGCGGCAATGTGATCAGTAAAGAAGGGGTATTGTGATCACAAAGCAGGGGGCATTGTGATCAGGAAAAAAGGGGCATTTTGAGCAGAAAGCAGGGAGCATTGTAATCACTAATGAAGGGGTTTGTGATCACAACAAGTGTCATTATGATCAAGAGCAAGTGGCATTGTGATCACAAAGCAGGGGGCATTGTGATCAGTAAGGATGGGGAATTGTGAACAGGAAATAGCGGAATTGTGATCACGAAGCAAGAGGTATTGTGATCAGGAAGTAAAGGGCATTGTGATCAATACGCAAGGGTATTGTGATCAACGAAGAACGCGTACTGCATGTGTAAACAGGGGGCAATGTGATCAGGAAGAAAGGGACATTGTGAGTAGTAAGCAGGGAGCATTGTAATCATTTATCAGGGGGTATTGTGATCAGAAACAGGGTTCATTATGATCAAGAACAAGCGGCATTGTGATCAGTAAAGAAGGGTCATTGTGATCACAAAGCAGGGGCATTGTGATCAGTAACAGGGGTATTGTGATCAGGAAGCAAGGGTAATTGTGATCAGGAAGCAATAGTTATTGATTTCAGGAAGAAAAGGGCATTGTGATCAGTAGGCAAGGGGAATTTTGATCAGTAAGCTGAGGTAATGTGATCAGGAAGCTAAGGGCATTGTGATCACTTGGGAAGGGATATTGTGATCAGTCAACAAGGGGTACTGTGATGTGTAAACAGGGGGCATTCTGAAAAGTCACCAGGCGCATTGTGATCAGAAAGAAAGGGGCATTTTGACCAGTTACCAGGGAGCATTGTAATCACTAATTAGGTGGTATTTTGATCACAAACAGAGGTCATTATGATTAAGAACAAGGGGCATTGTAATCACAAAGCAAGGGGCATTGTGATCAGTAACAGTGGGTGTTGTGAACGGTAAGGATGGGGGATTGTGATCAGGAAGTAAGGGGAATTGAGATCAGGAAGTAAGAGGTATTGTGCTCAGGAGCAAAAGGCATTGTGTTCAGTAGGCAAGGGGTATTGTGATGTGTAAACGGGACATTCTGAAAAGTAAGCAGGTTTCATTGTGATTATTAAAAGGGGGAATTTTGATCAGGAATAATGGGGCATTTTGACCAGTAAGCAGGGAGCATTGTAATCACTAATTGGGTGGTATTGTGATCACAAACATGGGCCATTATGATTCAGAACAAGGGGCATTGTGATCACAAAGCAGGGGGCATTGTCATCAGTAACAGGGGGCATTGTGACCACTAAGGATGGGGGATTGTGATCAGGAAGCAAGGGGAATTTTGATCAGGAAGCAAAGGGCATTGTGACCAGTAGGCAAGGCGTATTGCGATCAGGGAACACGGGGTAACCTGATGTGTAAAGATGGGGCATCCTGATAAGCATGCAGGGGGCAATGTGATCAGGAAGAAAGGTGAATTGTGATCAGGAAGCAAGGGGAATAGTGATCAGGAAGCAAGAGTTACTGAGATCAGGAAGCAAAGGGCATTGTGAGCAGTAGGCAAGGGGTATTGTGATCAGAGAACAAGGGGTACTGTGATGTGTAAACAGGGGGCATTCTGATAAGAAAGCAGGGGCATTGTGATCAGGAGAAAAGGGTCATTTTGACCATTAAGCAGGGAGCATTGTAATTACTATTCAGGGTGCATTGTGACCACAAACAAGGGTCATTATGATCAAGAACAAGGGGCATTGTGATCACAAAGCAGGGGGCATTGTGATCAGTAAAGATGGGGAATTGTGATCAGGAAGTAAGGGGATTTGTGATCAGGAAGCAAGAGGGATTGTGATCAGGAAGCATGGGGCATTGTGATCAGTAGGCAAGGGGTATTATGATCAGTGAACAACGGGTACTGTGATGTGTAAACAGGGTGCATTCTGAAAAGTAAGCAGGGGGTGTTTTGATCAGGAAGATAGGGTCATTGTGATCAGTAAGCAGGGAGCATTGTAATCACTAATCAGGGGTATTGTGATCAGAAACAGGGGTCTTCATGATGAAGAGCAAGGGGCACTGTGATCACAATGCAGAGGGAAATGTGATCAGTAAAGATGGGAGATTGTGATCAGGAAGGAAGGGGAATTGTGATCAGGAAGCAAGAGGGATTGTGATCAGGAAGAAAAGGCATTGTGACCAGTAGGCAAGGGGTATTGTGATCAGTGAACAAGGGGTAATGTGATGTGTAAACAGGGGGCATTCTGAAAAGTAAGCAGTGGGCATTGTGATCAGGAAAACAGGGGCATTGTGATCAGTAACTGGGTTATTGTGATCAATAAGAATGTGGAGTTGTGATCAGGAAACAAAGGACATTGTGATCAGTAGGCAAGAGGTATAGTGATAGGTGAACAAGGGGTACTGTGATGTGTAAACTGTGGGCATTCTGATAAGTAAGCAGGGGTCATTGTGATCAGGAAGAAAGGGGCATTGTGATCACAAAGCAGGGGGCATTGTGTTCAGTAAAAGGGGGCATTGTTATCCAGAACAAAGGGGCATTTTGACCAGTAAGCAGCGAGCATTGTAACCACTAATCAGGGGGTATTGTGATCAGAAACAGGGGTCATTATGATCAAGAAAAAGTAGCATTGTGATCAGTAAAGAACGGGCATTGTGATCACAAAGCAGGCGCTTTGTGATCATTAACGGCGGTATTGTGATCAGGAAGGAAGGGGAATTGTGATCAGAAAGCCAGAGGTATTGTGATCAGGAATCAATGGGCATTGTGATCAGTTGGCAAGGGGTATTGTGATCAGTGAACAAGGGGTACTGTGATGTGTAAACAGGGGGCATTCTGAAAAGTAAGCAGTGGGCATTGTGATCAGTAAAAGGGGGCATTGTGATCAGGAACAAAGGGGCATTTTGACCAGTAAGCAGGAGCATTATAATCACTAATTTGGGGGGATTGTGATCAAAAACAGGGGTCATTATGATTAAGAACAAGGGGCATTGTGATCACAAAGCAGGGGCATTGTGATCAGTAACAGGGGGCATAGTGATCCTTAAGGATGGGGGATTGTGATGAGGAAGCAAAGGGCATTGGCATCAGTAGGCAAGGGGTATTGTGATCGGAGAATAAGGGGTACTGTGGTCTGTAAACAGGGGATATTCTATAAAGTATGCAGGATGCATAGTGATCAGAAAAGGTGGCAATGTGATCAGGAACAATTGGGTATTTTGACCAGTAAGCAGGGAGCATTGTAATCACTAATCAGGGGGAATTGTGATCAGAAACAGGGGTCATTATGATCAAGTACAAGCGACATTGTGATCAGTAAAGATGGGGCATTGTGATCACAATGCAGGGGCATTGTTATCATTAATGGGGGTATGGTGATCAGTAAGGATGGGGGATTGTGATCAGGAAATAAGGGGAATTGTGATCAGGAAGCAAGAGGCATTGTGATCAGGAACCAAAGGGCATTGTGAGCAGTAAGCACGGAATATTGTAATCACTAAACATGAGGTATTGTGATGAGAAACAGGGGTCATTATGATCAAGAACAAGCGGCATTGTGATCAGTAAAGAAGGGGCATTGTGATCTAAAAGAAGGGGGCATTGAGATCAGTAAAAGGGGGCAGTGTGTTCCGGAACAAAGGGGCATTTTGACCAGTAAGCAGGGAGCATTGTAATCACTAATCAGAGGGTATCGTGACCACAAACAAGGGTCATTATTATCAAGAGCAAGGGGCATTTCGATGAGGAAGAATGGGGCATTGTGATCAGGAACCCAGGGAATTGTGATCAGGAAGCAAGATATATTGTGATCAGGAAGCAAAGGGCATTGTAATCATTACCAAGGGCTATCGTGATCAGTTTAAAGAGGTATGTGATGTGTAAACAGGGCGTATTCTGAAAATTAAGCAGGGGGCACTGAGATCAGTATCGGGGGTATTATGATCAGTAAGGATGGGGGATTGTGATCAGGAGGCAAGGGCAATTGTGATCAGGAAGCCACAGTTATTGTGATCAGGAAACAAAGGGCATTGTGATCAGTAGGCAAGGGGTATTTTGATCAGTGAACAATGCGTACTGTGATGTGTAAACTGGGGGCAATGTGATCAGGAAGAAAGGGCCATTGTGATCAGTAAGCAGGGAGCATTTTAATCACTCATCAGGGGGTATTGTTATCAGAAACAGTGGTCTTTGTGATTAAGAACAAGGGGCATTGTGATCACAAAGCAGGGGGTATTGTGATCAGTAACACGGGGCATTGTGATCACTAAAGATGGGGGATTGTGATCAGGAAGCAAGGGGAATTGTGATCAGGAAGCAAGAGGCATTTTGATCCGGAAGCAAAGGGCATTGTGAGAAGTAGGCAAGGGGTATTGTGATCAGCGAACAAGAAGTACTGTGATGTGTAACAGGGGGCATTCTGAAAAGTAAGCAGGGGCATTGTGGACAGCAAAAGGGGGCATTTTGATCAGGAAGAATGGGGCTTTGTGATCAGTAAGCAGGGAGCATTCTAATCACAAATCAGGGGGTATTGTGATCAGAAACAAGGGGCATTATGGTCAAGAACAAGGGGCATTGTGATAAAAAAACAAGGGGCATTGTGATCACAATGCAGGGGGCATTGGGATCAGTAACGGGGTATTGTGATCAGTAAGAATGGGGGATTTTGATCAGGAAGTAAGGGGAATTGTGATCAGGAAGCAAAGAGCATTGTGAGCAGTAGGCAAGGGGTATTGTGATAATTGATCAAGGGTACTGTGATGTGTAAACTGGGGCATTCTGAAAAGTAAGCAAGGGCATTGTGATCAGGAAGAAAGCGGCATTGTGATCAGTAAGCACGGAATATTGTAATCACTATACAGGAGGTATTGTGATCAGAAACAGGGGTCATTATGATCAAGAACAAGCGGCAATGTGATCAGTAAAGAAGGGGTATTGTGATCACAAAGCAGGGGGCATTGTGATCAGGAAAAAAGGGGCATTTTGAGCAGAAAGCAGGGTGCATTGTAATCACTAATGAAGGGGTTTGTGATCACAACAAGTGTCATTATGATCAAGAGCAAGTGGCATTGTGATCACAAAGCAGGGGGCATTGTGATCAGTAAGGATGGGGAATTGTGAACAAGAAATAGCTGAATTGTGATCACGAAGCAAGAGGTATTGTGATCAGGAAGTAAAGGGCATTGTGATCAATACGCAAGGGTATTGTGATCAACGAAGAACGCGTACTGCATGTGTAAACAGGGGGAAATGTGATCAGGAAGAAAGGGACATTGTGAGTAGTAAGCAGGGAGCATTGTAATCATTCATCAGGGGGTATTGTGATCAGAAACAGGGGTCATTATGATCAAGAACAAGCGGCATTTTGATCAGTAAAGAAGGGGCATTGTGATCACAAAGCAGGGGGCATTGTGATCAGTAAAAGGGGGCAGTGTGATCCGGAACAAAGGGGCATTTTGACCAGTAAGCCGGGAGCATTGTAATCACTAATCAGAGGGTATCGTGACCACAAACAAGGGTCATTATTATCAAGAGCAAGGGGCATTGCGATCAGGAAGAATGGGGGATTGTGATCAGGAACCCATGGAATTGTGATCAGGAAGCAAGATATATTGTGATCAGGAAGCAAAGGGCATTGTGATCATCAGGCAAGGGCTATCGTGATCAGTGAACAAGAGGTATGTGATGTGTAAACAGGGCGTATTCTGAAAATTAAACAGGGGGCACTGAGATCAGTATCGGGGGTATTGTGATCAGAAAGGATGGGGGATTGTGATAAGGACGCAAGGGCAATTGTGATCAGGAAGCCACAGTTATTGTGATCAGGAAACAAAGGGCATTGTGATCAGTAGGCAAGGGGTATTTTGATCAGTGAACAACACGTACTGTGATGTGTAAACAGGGGGCAATGAGACCAGGAAGCAAGGGCCATTGTGATCAGTAAGCAGGGAGCATTTTAATCACTCATCAGGGGGTATTGTTATCAGAAACAGTGGTCATTATGATTAAGAACAAGGGGCATTGTGATCACAAAGCAGGGGGTATTGTGATCAGTAACACGGGGCATTGTGATCACTAAAGATGGGGGATTGTGATCAGGAAGCAAGGGGAATTGTGATCAGGAAGCAAGAGGCATTGTGATCAGGAAGCAAAGGGCATTGTGAGAAGTAGGCAAGGGGTATTGTGATCAGTGAACAAGGGGTACTGTGATGTGTAACAGGGGGCATTCTGAAAAGTAAGCAGGGGGCATTGTGGTCAGTAAAAGGGGGCATTTTGATCAGGTAGAATGGGGCATTGTGATCAGTAAGCAGGGAGCATTCTAATCACTAATCAGGGGGTATTGTGATCAGAAACAAGGGGCATTATGTAAAGAACAAGGGGCATTGTGATAAAAAAAACAAGGGGCATTGTGATCACAAAGCAGGGGTCACTGTGATCAGTAACAGGGTATTGTGATCAGTAAGAATGGGGGATTTTGATCAGGAAGTAAGGGGAATTGTGATCAGGAAGCAAGAGTCATTGTGATCAGGAAGCAAAGAGCATTGTGAGCAGTAGCAAGGGGTATTGTGATAATTGATCAAGGGTACTGTGATGTGTAAACAGGGGGCATTCTGATAAGTAAGCAGGGGCATTGTGATCAGGAAGAAAGCGGCATTGTGATCAGTAAGCACGGAATATTGTAATCACTATACAGGAGGCATTGTGATCAGAAACAGGGGTCATTATGATCAAGAACAAGCGGCAATGTGATCAGTAAAGAAGGGGTATTGTGATCACAAAGCAGGGGGCATTGTGATCAGGAAAAAAGGGGCATTTTGAGCAGAAAGCAGGGAGCATTGTAATCACTAATGAAGGGGTTTGTGATCACAACAAGTGTCATTATGATCAAGAGCAAGTGGCATTGTGATCACAAAGCAGGGGGCATTGTGATCAGTAAGGATGGGGAATTGTGAACAGGAAATAGCGGAATTGTGATCACGAAGCAAGAGGTATTGTGATCAGGAAGTAAAGGGCATTGTGATCAATACGCAAGGGTATTGTGATCAATGAAGAACGCGTACTGCATGTGTAAACAGGGGGCAATGTGATCAGGAAGAAAGGGACATTGTGAGTAGTAAGCAGGGAGCATTGTATTCATTTATCAGGGGGTATTGTGATCAGAAACAGGGTTCATTATGATCAAGAACAAGCGGCATTGTGATCAGTAAAGAAGGGTCATTGTGATCACAAAGCAGGGGCATTGTGATCAGTAACAGGGGTATTGTGATCAGGAAGCAAGGGTAATTGTGATCAGGAAGCAATAGTTATTGATTTCAGGAAGAAAAGGGCATTGTGATCAGTAGGCAAGGGGAATTTTGATCAGTAAGCTGAGGTAATGTGATCAGGAAGCTAAGGGCATTGTGATCACTTGGGAAGGGATATTGTGATCAGTCAACAAGGGGTACTGTGATGTGTAAACAGGGGGCATTCTGAAAAGTCACCAGGCGCATTGTGATCAGAAAGAAAGGGGCATTTTGACCAGTTACCAGGGAGCATTGTAATCACTAATTAGGTGGTATTTTGATCACAAACAGAGGTCATTATGATTAAGAACAAGGGGCATTGTAATCACAAAGCAAGGGGCATTGTGATCAGTAACAGTGGGTGTTGTGAACGGTAAGGATGGGGGATTGTGATCAGGAAGTAAGGGGAATTGAGATCAGGAAGTAAGAGGTATTGTGCTCAGGAGCAAAAGGCATTGTGTTCAGTAGGCAAGGGGTATTGTGATGTGTAAACGGGACATTCTGAAAAGTAAGCAGGTTTCATTGTGATTATTAAAAGGGGGAATTTTGATCAGGAATAATGGGGCATTTTGACCAGTAAGCAGGGAGCATTGTAATCACTAATTGGGTGGTATTGTGATCACAAACATGGGCCATTATGATTCAGAACAAGGGGCATTGTGATCACAAAGCAGGGGGCATTGTCATCAGTAACAGGGGGCATTGTGATCACTAAGGATGGGGGATTGTGATCAGGAAGCAAGGGGAATTTTGATCAGGAAGCAAAGGGCATTGTGACCAGTAGGCAAGGCGTATTGCGATCAGGGAACACGGGGTAACGTGATGTGTAAAGATGGGGCATCCTGATAAGCATGCAGGGGGCAATGTGATCAGGAAGAAAGGTGAATTGTGATCAGGAAGCAAGGGGAATAGTGATCAGGAAGCAAGAGTTACTGAGATCAGGAAGCAAAGGGCATTGTGAGCAGTAGGCAAGGGGTATTGTGATCAGAGAACAAGGGGTACTGTGATGTGTAAACAGGGGGCATTCTGATAAGAAAGCAGGGGCATTGTGATCAGGAGAAAAGGGTCATTTTGACCATTAAGCAGGGAGCATTGTAATTACTATTCAGGGTGCATTGTGACCACAAACAAGGGTCATTATGATCAAGAACAAGGGGCATTGTGATCACAAAGCAGGGGGCATTGTGATCAGTAAAGATGGAGAATTGTGATCAGGAAGTAAGGGGTTTTGTGATCAGGAAGCAAGAGGGATTGTGATCAGGAAGCATGGGGCATTGTGATCAGTAGGCAAGGGGTATTATGATCAGTGAACAACGGGTACTGTGATGTGTAAACAGGGTGCATTCTGAAAAGTAAGCAGGGGGTGTTTTGATCAGGAAGATAGGGTCATTGTGATCAGTAAGCAGGGAGCATTGTAATCACTAATCAGGGGTATTGTGATCAGAAACAGGGGTCTTCATGATGAAGAGCAAGGGGCACTGTGATCACAATGCAGAGGGAAATGTGATCAGTAAAGATGGGAGATTGTGATCAGGAAGGAAGGGGAATTGTGATCAGGAAGCAAGAGGGATTGTGATCAGGAAGAAAAGGCATTGTGACCAGTAGGCAAGGGGTATTGTGATCAGTGAACAAGGGGTAATGTGATGTGTAAACAGGGGGCATTCTGAAAAGTAAGCAGTGGGCATTGTGATCAGGAAAACAGGGGCATTGTGATCAGTAACTGGGTTATTGTGATCAATAAGAATGTGGAGTTGTGATCAGGAAACAAAGGACATTGTGATCAGTAGGCAAGAGGTATAGTGATAGGTGAACAAGGGGTACTGTGATGTGTAAACTGTGGGCATTCTGATAAGTAAGCAGGGGTCATTGTGATCAGGAAGAAAGGGGCATTGTGATCACAAAGCAGGGGGCATTGTGTTCAGTAAAAGGGGGCATTGTTATCCAGAACAAAGGGGCATTTTGACCAGTAAGCAGCGAGCATTGTAACCACTAATCAGGGGGTATTGTGATCAGAAACAGGGGTCATTATGATCAAGAAAAAGTAGCATTGTGATCAGTAAAGAACGGGCATTGTGATCACAAAGCAGGCGCTTTGTGATCATTAACGGCGGTATTGTGATCAGGAAGGAAGGGGAATTGTGATCAGAAAGCCAGAGGTATTGTGATCAGGAATCAATGGGCATTGTGATCAGTTGGCAAGGGGTATTGTGATCAGTGAACAAGGGGTACTGTGATGTGTAAACAGGGGGCATTCTGAAAAGTAAGCAGTGGGCATTGTGATCAGTAAAAGGGGGCATTGTGATCAGGAACAAAGGGGCATTTTGACCAGTAAGCAGGGAGCATTATAATCACTAATTTGGGGGGATTGTGATCAAAAACAGGGGTCATTATGATTAAGAACAAGGGGCATTGTGATCACAAAGCAGGGGCATTGTGATCAGTAACAGGGGGCATAGTGATCCTTAAGGATGGGGGATTGTGATGAGGAAGCAAAGGGCATTGGCATCAGTAGGCAAGGGGTATTGTGATCGGTGAATAAGGGGTACTGTGGTCTGTAAACAGGGGATATTCTATAAAGTATGCAGGATGCATAGTGATCAGAAAAGGTGGCAATGTGATCAGGAACAATTGGGTATTTTGACCAGTAAGCAGGGAGCATTGTAATCACTAATCAGGGGGAATTGTGATCAGAAACAGGGGTCATTATGATCAAGTACAAGCGACATTGTGATCAGTAAAGATGGGGCATTGTGATCACAATGCAGGGGCATTGTTATCATTAATGGGGGTATTGTGATCAGTAAGGATGGGGGATTGTGATCAGGAAATAAGGGGAATTGTGATCAGGAAGCAAGAGGCATTGTGATCAGGAACCAAAGGGCATTGTGAGCAGTAAGCACGGAATATTGTAATCACTAAACATGAGGTATTGTGATGAGAAACAGGGGTCATTATGATCAAGAACAAGCGGCATTGTGATCAGTAAAGAAGGGGCATTGTGATCTAAAAGAAGGGGGCATTGAGATCAGTAAAAGGGGGCAGTGTGTTCCGGAACAAAGGGGCATTTTGACCAGTAAGCAGGGAGCATTGTAATCACTAATCAGAGGGTATCGTGACCACAAACAAGGGTCATTATTATCAAGAGCAAGGGGCATTTCGATGAGGAAGAATGGGGCATTGTGATCAGGAACCCAGGGAATTGTGATCAGGAAGCAAGATATATTGTGATCAGGAAGCAAAGGGCATTGTAATCATTACCAAGGGCTATCGTGATCAGTTTACAAGAGGTATGTGATGTGTAAACAGGGCGTATTCTGAAAATTAAGCAGGGGGCACTGAGATCAGTATCGGGGGTATTATGATCAGTAAGGATGGGGGATTGTGATCAGGAGGCAAGGGCAATTGTGATCAGGAAGCCACAGTTATTGTGATCAGGAAACAAAGGGCATTGTGATCAGTAGGCAAGGGGTATTTTGATCAGTGAACAATGCGTACTGTGATGTGTAAACTGGGGGCAATGTGATCAGGAAGAAAGGGCCATTGTGATCAGTAAGCAGGGAGCATTTTAATCACTCATCAGGGGGTATTGTTATCAGAAACAGTGGTCTTTGTGATTAAGAACAAGGGGCATTGTGATCACAAAGCAGGGGGTATTGTGATCAGTAACACGGGGCATTGTGATCACTAAAGATGGGGGATTGTGATCAGGAAGCAAGGGGAATTGTGATCAGGAAGCAAGAGGCATTTTGATCAGGAAGCAAAGGGCATTGTGAGAAGTAGGCAAGGGGTATTGTGATCAGCGAACAAGGGGTACTGTGATGTGTAACAGGGGGCATTCTGAAAAGTAAGCAGGGGGCATTGTGGACAGTAAAAGGGGGCATTTTGATCAGGAAGAATGGGGCTTTGTGATCAGTAAGCAGGGAGCATTCTAATCACAAATCAGGGGGTATTGTGATCAGAAACAAGGGGCATTATGGTCAAGAACAAGGGGCATTGTGATAAAAAAACAAGGGGCATTGTGATCACAATGCAGGGGGCATTGGGATCAGTAACGGGGTATTGTGATCAGTAAGAATGGGGGATTTTGATCAGGAAGTAAGGGGAATTGTGATCAGGAAGCAAAGAGCATTGTGAGCAGTAGGCAAGGGGTATTGTGATAATTGATCAAGGGTACTGTGATGTGTAAACTGGGGCATTCTGAAAAGTAAGCAAGGGCATTGTGATCAGGAAGAAAGCGGCATTGTGATCAGTAAGCACGGAATATTGTAATCACTATACAGGAGGTATTGTGATCAGAAACAGGGGTCATTATGATCAAGAACAAGCGGCAATGTGATCAGTAAAGAAGGGGTATTGTGATCACAAAGCAGGGGGCATTGTGATCAGGAAAAAAGGGGCATTTTGAGCAGAAAGCAGGGAGCATTGTAATCACTAATGAAGGGGTTTGTGATCACAACAAGTGTCATTATGATCAAGAGCAAGTGGCATTGTGATCACAAAGCAGGGGGCATTGTGATCAGTAAGGATGGGGAATTGTGAACAAGAAATAGCTGAATTGTGATCACGAAGCAAGAGGTATTGTGATCAGGAAGTAAAGGGCATTGTGATCAATACGCAAGGGTATTGTGATCAACGAAGAACGCGTACTGCATGTGTAAACAGGGGGCAATGTGATCAGGAAGAAAGGGACATTGTGAGTAGTAAGCAGGGAGCATTGTAATCATTCATCAGGGGGTATTGTGATCAGAAACAGGGTTCATTATGATCAAGAACAAGCGGCATTGTGATCAGTAAAGAAGGGTCATTGTGATCACAAAGCAGGGGCATTGTGATCAGTAACAGGGGTATTGTGATCAGGAAGCAAGGGTAAGTGTGATCAGGAAGCAATAGTTATTGTTTTCAGGAAGCAAAGGGCATTGTGATCAGTAGGCAAGGGGAATTTTGATCAGTAAGCTGAGGTAATGTGATCAGGAAGCTAAGGGCATTGTGATCACTTGGGAAGGGATATTGTGATCAGTCAACAAGGGGTACTGTGATGTGTAAACAGGGGGCATTCTGAAAAGTCACCAGGCGCATTGTGATCAGAAAGAAAGGGGCATTTTGACCAGTTACCAGGGAGCATTGTAATCACTAATTAGGTGGTATTTGATCACAAACAGAGGTCATTATGATTAAGAACAAGGGGCATTGTAATCACAAAGCAAGGGGCATTGTGATCAGTAACAGTGGGTGTTGTGAACAGTAAGGATGAGGGATTGTGATCAGGAAGTAAGGGGAATTGAGATCAGGAAGCAAGAGGTATTGTGCTCAGGAGCAAAAGGCATTGTGTTCAGTAGGCAAGGGGTATTGTGATGTGTAAACAGGGGACATTCTGAAAAGTAAGCAGGTTTCATTGTGATCACTAACAGGGGGAATTTTGATCAGGAATAAAGGGGCATTTTGACCAGTAAGCAGGGAGCATTGTAATCACTAATTGGGTGGTATTGTGATCACAAACATGGGCCATTATGATTCAGAACAAGGGGCATTGTGATCACAAAGCAGGGGGCATTGTCATCAGTAACAGGGGGCATTGTGATCACTAAGGATGGGGGATTGTGATCAGGAAGCAAGGGGAATTTTGATCAGGAAGCAAAGGGCATTGTGACCAGTAGGCAAGGCGTATTGCGATCAGGGAACAAGGGGTAACGTGATGTGTAAAGATGGGGCATTCTGATAAGCATGCAGGGGGCAATGTGATCAGGAAGAAAGGTGAATTGTGATCAGGAAGCAAGGGGAATTTTGATCAGGAAGCAAGAGTTATCGTGATCAGGAAGCAAAGGGCATTGTGAGCAGTAGGCAAGGGGTATTGTGATCAGAGAACAAGGGGTACTGTGATGTGTAAACAGGGGGCATTCTGATAAGTAAGCAGGGGCATTGTGATCAGGAGAAAAGGGGAATTTTGACCATTAAGCAGGGAGCATTGTAATTACTATGCAGGGTGCATTGTGACTTCAAACAAGGGTCATTATTTTCAAGAGCAAGGGGCATTGTGATCACAAAGCAGGGGGCATTGTGATCAGTAATGATGGGGAATTGTGATCAGGAAGTAAGGGGATTTGTGATCAGGAAGCAAGAGGGATTGTGATCAGGAAGCAAGGGGCATTGTGATCAGTAGGCAAGGGGTATTGTGATCAGTGAACAACGGGTACTGTGATGTGTAAACAGGGTGCATTCTGAAAAGTAAGGAGGGGGTGTTGTGATCAGGAAGATAGGGTCATTGTGATCAGTAAGCAGGGAGCAATGTAATCACCAATCAGGGGTATTGTGATCAGAAACAGGGGTCTTCATGATCAAGAGCAAGGGGCACTGTGATCACAATGCAGAGGGAATTGTGATCAGTAAAGATGGGTGATTGTGATCAGGAAGCAAGGGGAATTGTGATCAGGAAGCAAGAGGGATTGTGATCAGGAAGAAAAGGCATTGTGACCAGTAGGCAAGGGGTATTGTGATCAGTGAACAAGGGGTAATGTGATGTGTAAACAGGGGGCATCCTGAAAAGTAAGCAGTGGGCATTGTGATCAGGAAAAAAGGGGCATTGTGATCAGTAACTGGGTTATTGTGATCAATAAGAATGTGGAGTTGTGATCAGGAAACAAAGGACATTGTGATCAGTAGGCAAGGGGTATAGTGATAGGTGAACAAGGGGTACTGTGATGTGTAAACTGGGGGCATTCTGATAAGTAAGCAGGGGTCATTGTGATCAGGAAGAAAGGGGCATTGTGATCACAAAGCAGGGGGCATTGTGTTCAGTAAAAGGGGGCATTGTTATCCAGAACAAAGGGGCATTTTGACCAGTAAGCAGCGAGCATTGTAACCACTAATCAGGGGGTATTGTGATCAGAAACAGGGGTCATTATGATCAAGAACAAGTAGCATTGTGATCAGTAAAGAACGGGCATTGTGATCACAAAGCAGGCGCTTTGTGATCATTAACGGGGGTATTGTGATCAGGAAGGAAGGGGAATTGTGATCAGAAAGCCAGAGGTATTGTGATCAGGAATCAATGGGCATTGTGATCAGTTGGCAAGGGGTATTGTGATCAGTGAACAAGGGGTACTGTGATGTGTAAACAGGGGGCATTCTGAAAAGTAAGCAGTGGGCATTGTGATTAGTAAAAGGGGGCATTGTGATCAGGAACAAAGGGGCATTTTTACCAGTAAGCAGGGAGCATTATAATCACTAATTTGGGGGGATTGTGATCAAAAACAGGGGTCATTATGATTAAGAACAAGGGGCATTGTGATCACAAAGCAGGGGCATTGTGATAAGTAACAGGGTGCATAGTGATCCTTAAGGATGGGGGATTGTGATGAGGAAGCAAAGGGCATTGGCATCAGTAGGCAATGGTTATTGTGATCGGTGAATAAGGGGTACTGTGGTCTGTAAACAGGGGATATTCTATAAAGTATGCAGGATGCATAGTGATCAGAAAAGGTGGCAATGTGATCAGGAACAAATGGGCATTTTGACCAGTAAGCAGGGAGCATTGTAATCACTAATCAGGGGGAATTGTGATCAGAAACAGGGGTCATTATGATCAAGTACAAGCGACATTGTGATCAGTAAAGACGGGGCATTGTGATCACAATGCAGGGGCATTGTTATCATTAACGGGGGTATTGTGATCAGTAAGGATGGGGGATTGTGATCAGGAAATAAGGGGAATTGTGATCAGGAAGCAAGAGGCATTGTGATCAGGAACCAAAGGGCATTGTGAGCAGTAAGCACGGAATATTGTAATCACTAAACATGAGGTAATGTGATCAGAAACAGGGGTCATTATGATCAAGAACAAGCGGCATTGTGATCAGTAAAGAAGGGGCATTGTGATCACAAAGCAGGGTGCATTGTGATCAGTAAAAGGGGGCAGTGTGATCCGGAACAAAGGGGCATTTTGACCAGTAAGCAGGGAGCATTGTAATCACTAATCAGAGGGTATCGTGACCACAAACAAGGGTCATTATTATCAAGAACAAGGGGCATTGCGATCAGGAAGAATGGGGATTTGTGATCAGGAACCCAGGGAATTGTGATCAGGAAGCAAGATATATTGTGATCAGGAAGCAAAGGGCATTGTGATCATTAGGCAAGGGCTATCGTGATCAGTTTACAAGAGGTATGTGATGTGTAAACAGGGCGTATTCTGAAAATTAAACAGGGGGCACTGAGATCAGTATCGGGGGTTTTGTGATCAGTAAGGATGGGGGATTGTGATCAGGAGGCAAGGGCAATTGTGATCAGGAAGCCACAGTTATTGTGATCAGGAAACAAAGGGCATTGTGATCAGTAGCCAAGGGGTATTTTGATCAGTGAACAATGCGTACTGTGATGTGTAAACAGGGGGCAATGTGATCAGGAAGAAAGGGCCATTGTGATCAGTAAGCAGGGAGCATTTTAATCACTCATCAGGGGGTATTGTTATCAGAAACAGTGGTCTTTATGATTAAGAACAAGGGGCATTGTGATCACAAAGCAGGGGGTATTGTGATCAGTAACACGGGGCATTGTGATCACTAAAGGTGGGGGATTGTGATCAGGAAGCAAGGGGAATTGTGATCAGGAAGCAAGAGGCATTGTGATCAGGAAGCAAAGGGCATTGTGAGAAGTAGGCAAGGGGTATTGTGATCAGCGAACAAGAAGTACTGTGATGTGTAACAGGGGGCATTTTGAAAAGTAAGCAGGGGGCATTGTGGACAGTAAAAGGGGGCATTTTGATCAGGAAGAATGGGGCATTGTGATCAGTAAGCAGGGAGCATTCTAATCACAAATCAGGGGGTATTGTGATCAGAAACAAGGGGCATTATGGTCAAGAACAAGGGGCATTGTGATAAAAAAACAAGGGGCATTGTGATCACAATGCAGGGGGCATTGGGATCAGTAACGGGGTATTGTGATCAGTAAGAATGGCGGATTTTGATCAGGAAGTAAGGGGAATTGTGATCAGGAAGCAAAGAGCATTGTGAGCAGTAGGCAAGGGGTATTGTGATAATTGATCAAGGGTACTGTGATGTGTAAACTGGGGCATTCTGAAAAGTAAGCAAGGGCATTGTGATCAGGAAGAAAGCGGCATTGTGATCAGTAAGCACGGAGTATTGTAATCACTATACAGGAGGTATTGTGATCAGAAACAGGGGTCATTATGATCAAGAACAAGCGGCAATGTGATCAGTAAAGAAGGGGTATTGTGATCACAAAGCAGGGGGCATTGTGATCAGGAAAAAAGGGGCATTTTGAGCAGAAAGAAGGGAGCATTGTAATCACTAATGAAGGGGTTCGTGATCACAACAAGTGTCATTATGATCAAGAGCAAGTGGCATTGTGATCACAAAGCAGGGGGCATTGTGATCAGTAAGGATGGGGAATTGTGAACAGGAAATAGCGGAATTGTGATCACGAAGCAAGAGGTATTGTGATCAGGAAGCAAAGGGCATTGTGATCAGTACGCAAGGGGTATTGTGATCAATGAAGAACGCGTACTGCATGTGTAAACAGGGGACAATGTGATCAAGAAGAAAGGGACATTGTGAGAAGTAAGCGGGGAGCATTGTAATCATTCATCAGGGGGTATTGTGATCAGAAACAGGGTTCATTATGATCAAGAACAAGCGGCATTGTGATCAGTAAAGAAGGGTCTTTGTGATTACAAAGCAGGGACATTGTGATCAGTAACAGGGGTATTGTGATCAGGAAGCAAGGGTAATTGTGATCAGGAAGCAATAGTTATTGTTTTCAGGAAGCAAAGGGCATTGTGATCAGTAGGCAAGGGGAAGTTTGATCAGGAACCTGAGGTAATGTGATCAGGAAGCTAAGGGCATTGTGATCACTTGGGAAGGGATATTGTGATCAGTCAACAAGGGGTACTGTGATGTGTAAACAGCGGGCATTCTGAAAAGTCACCAGGCGCATTGTGATCAGAAAGAAAGGGGCATTTTGACCAGTTACCAGGGAGCATTGTAATCACTAATTAGGTGGTATTTTGATCACAAACAGGGGTCATTATGATTAAGAACAAGGGGCATTGTAATCACAAAGCAAGGGGCATTGTGATCAGTAACAGGGGGTATTGTGAACAGTAAGGATGGGGGATTGTGATCAGGACGTAAGGGGAATTGAGATCAGGAAGCAGGAGGTATTGTGCTCAGGAGCAAAAGGCATTGTGTTCAGTAGGCAAGGGGTATTGTGATGTGTAACCAGGGGACATTCTGAAAAGTAAGCAGGGGTCATTGTGATCATTAAAAGGGTGAATTTTGATCAGGAATAAAGGGGCATTTTGACCAGTAAGCAGGGAGCATTGTAAACACTAATTGGGTGGTATTGTGATCACAAACATGGGCCATTATGATTCAGAACAAGGGGCATTGTGATCACAAAGCAGGGGGCATTGTCATCAGTAACAGGGGGCATTGTGATCACTAAGGATGGGGGATTGTGATCAGGAAGCAAGGGGAATTTTGATCAGGAAGCAAAGGGCATTGTGACCAGTAGGCAAGGCGTATTGCGATCAGGGAACAAGGGGTAACATGATGTGTAAAGACGGGGCATCCTGACAAGCATGCAGGGGGCAATGTGATCATGAAGAAAGGTGAATTGTGATCAGGAAGCAAGGGGAATAGTGATCAGGAAGCAAGAGTTACTGTGAGCAGTAGGCAAGGGGTATTGTGATCAGAGAACAAGGGGTACTGTGATGTGTAAACATGGGGCATTCTGATAAGTAAGCAGGGGCATTGTGATCAGGAGAAAAAGGGCATTTTGACCATTAAGCAGGGAGCATTGTAATTACTATTCAGGGTGCACTGTGACCACAAACAAGGGTCATTATGATCAAGAGCAAGGGGCATTGTGATAACAAAGCAGGGGGCATTGTAATCAGTAAAGATGGGGAATTGTGATCAGGAAGTAAGGGGATTTGTGATCAGGAAGCAAGGGGCATTGTGATCATTAGGCAAGGGGTATTGTGATCAGTGAACAACGGGTAATGTGATGTGTAAACAGGGGGCAATGTGATCAGGAAGAAAGGGCCATTGTGATCAGTAAGCAGGGAGCATTTTAATCACTCATCAGGGGGTATTGTTATCAGAAACAGTGGTCTTTATGATTAAGAACAAGGGGCATTGTGATCACAAAGCAGGGGGTATTGTGATCAGTAACACGGGGCATTGTGATCACTAAAGGTGGGGGATTGTGATCAGGAAGCAAGGGGAATTGTGATCAGGAAGCAAGAGGCATTGTGATCAGGAAGCAAAGGGCATTGTGAGAAGTAGGCAAGGGGTATTGTGATCAGCGAACAAGAAGTACTGTGATGTGTAACAGGGGGCATTTTGAAAAGTAAGCAGGGGGCATTGTGGACAGTAAAAGGGGGCATTTTGATCAGGAAGAATGGGGCATTGTGATCAGTAAGCAGGGAGCATTCTAATCACAAATCAGGGGGTATTGTGATCAGAAACAAGGGGCATTATGGTCAAGAACAAGGGGCATTGTGATAAAAAAACAAGGGGCATTGTGATCACAATGCAGGGGGCATTGGGATCAGTAACGGGGTATTGTGATCAGTAAGAATGGGGGATTTTGATCAGGAAGTAAGGGGAATTGTGATCAGGAAGCAAAGAGCATTGTGAGCAGTAGGCAAGGGGTATTGTGATAATTGATCAAGGGTACTGTGATGTGTAAACTGGGGCATTCTGAAAAGTAAGCAAGGGCATTGTGATCAGGAAGAAAGCGGCATTGTGATCAGTAAGCACGGAATATTGTAATCACTATACAGGAGGTATTGTGATCAGAAACAGGGGTCATTATGATCAAGAACAAGCGGCAATGTGATCAGTAAAGAAGGGGTATTGTGATCACAAAGCAGGGGGCATTGTGATCAGGAAAAAAGGGGCATTTTGAGCAGAAAGAAGGGAGCATTGTAATCACTAATGAAGGGGTTCGTGATCACAACAAGTGTCATTATGATCAAGAGCAAGTGGCATTGTGATCACAAAGCAGGGGGCATTGTGATCAGTAAGGATGGGGAATTGTGAACAGGAAATAGCGGAATTGTGATCACGAAGCAAGAGGAATTGTGATCAGGAAGCAAAGGGCATTGTGATCAGTACGCAAGGGGTATTGTGATCAATGAAGAACGCGTACTGAATGTGTAAACAGGGGACAATGTGATCAAGAAGAAAGGGACATTCTGAGTAGTAAGCAGGGAGCATTGTAATCATTCATGAGGGGGTATTGTGATCAGAAACAGGGTTCATTATGATCAAGAACAAGCGGCATTGTGATCAGTAAAGAAGGGTCTTTGTGATCACAAAGCAGGGACATTGTGATCAGTAACAGGGGTATTGTGATCAGGAAGCAAGGGTAATTGTGATCAGGAAGCAATAGTTATTGTTTTCAGGAAGCAAAGGGCATTGTGATCAGTAGGCAAGGGGAATTTTGATCAGGAAGCTGAGGTAATGTGATCAGGAAGCTAAGGGCATTGTGATCACTTGGGAAGGGATATTGTGCTCAGTCAACAAGGGGTACTGTGATGTGTAAACAGGGGGCATTCTGAAAAGTCACCAGGCGCATTGTGATCAGAAAGAAAGGGCATTTTGACCAGTTACCAGGGAGCATTGTAATCACTAATTAGTTGGTATTTTGATCACAAACAGGGGTCATTATGATTAAGAACAAGGGGCATTGTAATCACAAAGCAAGGGGCATTGCGCTCAGTAACAGGGGGTATTGTGAACAGTAAGGATGGGGGATTGTGATCAGGAAGTAAGGGGAATTGAGATCAGGAAGCAAGAGGTATTGTGCTCAGGAGCAAAAGGCATTGTGTTCAGTAGGCAAGGGGTATTGTGATGTGTAAACAGGGGACATTCTGAAAAGTAAGCAGGGGTCATTGTGATCATTAAAAGGGGGAATTTTGATCAGGAATAAAGGGGCATTTTGACCAGTAAGTAGGGAGCATTGTAATCACTAATTGGGTGGTATTGTGATCACAAACATGGGCCATTATGATTCAGAACAAAGGGCATTGTGATCACAAAGCAGGGGGCATTTTCATCAGTAACAGGGGGCATTGTGATCACTAAGGATGGGGGATTGTGATCAGGAAGCAAGGGGAATTTTGATCAGGAAACAAAGGGCATTGTGACCAGTAGGCAAGGCGTATTGCGATCAGGGAACACAGGGTAACGTGATGTTTAAAGATGGGGCATTCTGATAAGCATGCAGGGGGCAATGTGATCAGGAAGAAAGGTGAATTGTGATCAGGAAGCAAGGGGAATTGTGATCAGGAAGCAAGAGTTATTGTGATCAGGAAGCAAAGGGCATTGTGAGCAGTAGGCAAGGGGTATTGTGATCAGAGAACAAGGGGTACTGTGATGTGTAAACAGGGGGCATTCTGAAAGTAAGCAGGGGCATTGTGATCAGGAGAAAAGGGGCATTTTGACCATTAAGCAGGGAGCATTGTAATTACTATTCAGGGTGCATTGTGACCACAAACAAGGGTCATTATGATCAAGAGCAAGGGGCATTGTGATCACAAAGCAGGGGGTATTGTGATCAGTAAAGATGGGGAATTTTGATCAGGAAGTAAGGGGATTTGTCATCAGGAAGCAAGAGGATTTGTGATCAGGAAGCAAGGGGCATTGTGATCAGTAGGCAACGGGTATTGTGATCAGTGAACAACGGGTACTGTGATGTGTAAACAGGGTGCATTCTGAAAAGTAAGCAGGGGGCGTTGTGATCAGGAAGAAAGGGTCATTGTGATCAGTAAGCAGGAGCATTGTAATCACTAATCAGGGGTATTGTGATCAGAAACAGGGGTCTTCATGATCAAGAGCAAGGGACACTGTGATCACAATGCAGTGGGCATTGTGATCAGTAAAGATGGGAGATTGTGATCAGGAAGCAAGGGGAATTGTGATCAGGAAGCAAGAGGGATTGTGATCAGGAAGCAAAGGCATTGTGATCAGTAGGCAAGGGGTATTGTGATCAGTGAACAAGGGTTTCTGTGATGTGTAAACAGGGGGCATTCTGAAAAGTAAGCAGTGGGCATTGTGATCAGGAAAAAAGGGGCATTGTGATCAGTAACTGGGTTATTGTAATCAATAATAATGTGGAGTTGTGATTAGGAAACAAAGGACATTGTGATCAGTAGGCAAGGGGTATAGTGATAGGTGAACAAGGGGTACTGTGATGTGTAAACTGGAGGCATTCTGATAAGTAAGCAGGGGTCATTGTGATCAGGAAGAAAGGGGCATTGTGAGCAGTATGCAGGGAGCATTGTAATCACTAATCAGGGGTTATTGTGATCACAAAAAGGGTCATTATGATCAAGAGCAAGGGGCTTTGTGATCACAAAGCAGGGGGCATTGTGCTCAGTTAGGATGTGGAATTGTGATCAGGAAGTAGGGGAATTGTGATCAGGAAAGAAGCGGTATTTTGATCAGGAAGCAAAGGGCATTGTGATCAGTAGGCATTGGGTATTGTAATCAGTGAACAGCGGGTATTGTGATGTGTAAACAGGCGATATTCTGAAAACTTAGCAGGCAGCATTGTGATCAGTAAAAGGGGGCACTGTGATCAGGAAAAAACTGTCATTTTGACCAGTAAGCCGGGAGCATTGTAATCACTAATCAGGGGGTATTGTGATCAGAAACAGGGGTCATTATGATCAAGAACAAGCGGCATTGTGATCAGTAAAGAACGGGCATTGTGATCACAAAGCAGGCACTTTGTTATCATTAACGGGGGTATTGTGATCAGGAAGGAAGGGGAATTGTGATCAGGATGCCAGAGGTATTGCGATCAGGAAGCAAAGGGCATTGTGATCATTTGGCAAGGGGTATTGTGATCAGTGAACAAGGGGTACTGTGATGTGTAAACAGGGGGCATTCTGAAAAGTAAGCAGTGGGTATTGTGATCAGTAAAAGGGGCATTGTGATCAGGAACAAAGGGGCATTTTGACCAGTAAGCAGGGAGCATTATAATCACTAATTTGGGGGGATTGTGATAAAAAACAGGGGTCATTATGATTAAGAACAAGGGGCATTGTGATCACAAAGCAGGGGCATTGTGATCAGTAATAGGGGGCATAGTGAACCTTAATGATGGGGGATTGTGATGAGGAAGCAAAGGGCATTGGCATCAGTAGGCAAGGGGTATTGTGATCGGTGAATAAGTGGTACTGTGTTCTGTAAACTGGGGATATTCTGAAAAGTATGCAGGATGCATTGTGATCAGAAAAGGGGGCATTGTGATCAGGAACAAATGGGCATTTTGACCAGTAAGCAGGGAGCATTGTAATCACTAATCAGGGGGAATTGTGATCAGAAACAGGGGTCATTATGATCAAGAACAAGCGGCATTTTGATCAGTAAACAATGGGCATTTTGATCACAAAGAAGGGGGCATTGTGATCAGTAACTGGGGTATTGTGATACGTAAGGATGGGGGATTGTGATCATGAACCCAGGGGAATTGTGATCAGGAAGCAAGTGATATTGTTATCAGGAAGCAAAGGGCATTGTGACCAGTATTCAAGGGGTATTGTGATCAGTGACCAAGGGGTACTGTCATGTGTAAACAGGGGGCATTCTGAAAAGTAAGCAGGGGTCATTATGATCAGTAAAAGGGGCATTGTGATTAGGAACAAAGGGGCATTATTACCAGTAAGCAACCAGCATTGTAATCACTACTCAGGGTTATTCTGATCACAAACAGGGGTCATTATCATCAACAGAAAGGGGCACTGTGATCACAAAGGAGGGGGCATTGTGATCAGTAAGGATGGGGGATTGTGATCACTGAACAACGGGTACTGTGATATGTAAACAGGGGGCATTTTGATCAGGAAGAAAGGGCCATTCTGATCAATAAGCAGGGAGCATGTTAATCACTCATCAGGGGGTATTGTGATCAGAAACAGTGGTCATTATGATTAACAACAAGGGGAAGTGTGATCACAAAGCCCGGGGCATTGTCATCAGTAACAGGGGGCATTGTGATCACTAAGTATGGGGGGTTGTGATCAGGAAGCAAGGAGAATTGTGATCAGGAAGCAAAGGGCATTGTGATTAATAGGCAAGGGGTATAGCGATCAGTGACCAAGGGGTACTGTGATGTGTAAACAGGGGACATTGTAATTACAAATTAGGGGGTATTGTGATCAGAAACAGGGGTCATTATGATCAAGAACAAGCGGCATTGTGATCCGTAAACAAGGGGCATTGTGATCACAAAGAAGGGGGCATTGTGATGAGTAACTGCGGTATTGTGATAAGTAAGGATGGGGAATTGTGATCAGAAAGCAAGGGGAATTGTGATCATGAAGCAAAGGGCATTGTGATCAGTAGGCAAGGGGTATTGTGTTCAGTGAAATAGGGGTACTGTGATGTGTATATAGGGGCAATCTGATAAGTAAGCAGGGGGCATTGTGATCAGGAAGAAATGGGAATTGTGATCAGCAGCAGAGAGCATTGTAATCCCTAATCTGGGGGTATTGTGATCAGAAACATGGGTCAGTATTTTCGAGAACAAGCGGCATTGTGATCAGTAAACAAGGGGCAGTGTGATCACAATGCAGGTGGCTTGGTGATCACTAACTGGGGTATTGTGATCAGTAATGATGGGGTATTGTGATCAGGAATCAAGGGGAATTGTGATCAGGAAGGAAGAGTTATTGTGATCAAGAAAAAGGCATTGTGATCAGTAGGCAAGGGCTATTGTGATCGGTGAACAAGGGGTACTGTGAGGTGTAACAGGGGACATTCTGAAAAGTAAGGAGGAAGCATTGTGATCAGTAAAAGGGGGCATTGTGATCAAGAACAAAGGGACATTTCTCCAGTAAGCAGGGAGCATTGTAATCACTCATCAGGGGTATTGTGACCACAAACAAATGTCATTATGATCAAGAGCAAGGAGCATTGTCATCACAAAGCAGGGGGCATTGTGATCAGTAAGCAGGGACATTGTGATCAGAAAGAAAGGGGCATTGTGATCAGTAAGCAGGGAATATTGTAGTCACTAATCAGGGGTACTGTGATCAGAACCAGGGGTCCTTATGATCAAGAACAAGCGGCATTGTGATCAGTAAAGAAGGGGCATTGTGATAAAAAATCAGGGGGCATTGTGATCAGTAAAAGGGGGCATTGTGATCAGGAACAAAGGAGCATTTTGACCAGTAAGCAGGGAGCATTGTAATCACTAATCAGGGGGTATTGTGACCACAAATAGGTGTCATAATGATCAACAGCAGGGGGCATTGTGATCAGAAAGCAGGGCGCACTGTGATCCGTAAGGATGGGGGATTGTGATCAGGAAGCAAGGGGAATTGTGATCAGGAAGCAATAGTTCGTGTTTTCAGGAAGCAAATGGCGTTGAGATCAGTAGGCAAGGGGAATATTGATCAGGAATCTGAGGTATTATGATCAGGATGCAAAGGGCATTGTGATCACTAGGGAAGGGGTATTGTGATCACTAGGGAAGGGGTATTGTGATCTGAGAACAACGGGTACTGTGATGTGTAAACTGGGGGCATTCTGAAAAGTAAGCAGCGGGCATTGTGATCAGGAAGAAAGGGGCATTGTGATCAGTAAGCAGGGTGCATTTTAATCACTAATCAGGGGGTATTGTGATAAGAAACAGGGGGCATTATGATCAAGAAAAAGGGGCATTGTAATCAATAAACAAGGGGCATTGTGATCATAAAGCAGGGGGCATTGTGACCACTAACTAGGGTATTGTGATGAGTAACGATGGGGGATTGTGATCAGGAAGAAAGTGAATTGTGATCAGGCAGCAAGAGGTATTGTGATCAGGAAGCAAAGGGCATTGTGATCAGTAAAAGGGGGCATTGTGATCTGGAACAAAGTGCCAATTTGTCCAGTAACCAGGGACTGTTGTAATCACTAATTACATGGTATTGTGATGAAAAACAGGGGTCATTATGATTAAGGACAAGGGGCATTGTAATCACAAAGCAGGGCGCTTTGTGATCAGTAACAAGGGGATTGTGATCACAAAGGATGGGGGATAGTGTTTAGGAAGCAAGGGGAATTGTGATCATGAAGCAAAAGGCATTTTGATCACTAGGGAAGGGGTATTGTGATCTGTGAACAAGGGGTACTGTGATGTGTAAACAGGGTACATTCTGAAAAGTAAGCAGGGGACATTGTGATCAGGAAAAAAGGGCCAAGGTGATCAGTAAGCAGGGAGCATTTTAATCACTTATCAGGGGTATTGTTATCAGAAACAGTTGTCATTATGATTAAGAACAAGGGGCACTGCGATCACAAAGCAGGGGGCATTTTGATCAGTATCAGGGGGCATTGTGATCACTAAGGATGGGGAATGTGATCACGAAGCAAGGGGAATTGTGATCAGGAAACAAGATGTATTGTGCTCAGGAAGCAAAGGGAATTGTGACCCGTAGGCAAGGGGTATTGTGATCGGTGAACAGGGGGTACTGTGATGTGTAAACAGGGGACATTCTGAAAAGTAAGCAGGAGGCATTGTGATCAGTAAAGGCGGACATTGTCATCAGGAACAAAGGGGCATTTTCACCAGTAAGTTGGGAGCATTGTAATCACTAATCAGGAGGTATTGTGATCACAAACAAGGGTCATTAAGATCAAGACCAAGGGACATTGTGATCACAAAGCAGGGGGCATTGTGATCAGTAACGATGGGGAATTGTGATCAGGAAGTAAGGGAATCGTGATCGTGAAGCAAGAGGTGTTGTGATGAGGAAGCATAGGGCATTGTGATCAGTAGGCAAGGGGTATTGTGATCAGTGAACAACGGGTACCTTGATGTGTAAACAGGGGGCAAAGTGATCAGGAAGAAACGGCCATTGTGATCACTAAGCAGGGAGCATTTTTATCACTCATCAGGGGGTAATGTTATCAGAAACAAAGGTCATTATGATTAATAACAAAGGGCATTTTGATCACAAAGCACGGGGCATTGTGATCAGTAGCACCGGGCATTGTGATCACTACGGATGGGAAATGTGATCAGGAAGCAAGGGCAATTGTGATCAGGAAGCAAAGGGCATTGTGACCAGTAGGCAAGGGGTATTGTGATCAGTGAACAAGGGGTATTGTGATGTGTAAATAGGGGGCATTCTGATAAGAAAGCAGGGGGCATTGTGATCAGGAAGAAAGTGGCATTGTGATCAGTAACGGGGGTATTGTGATCACTAAGAATGGGGAATTGTGATCAGGAAGCAAGCGGAATTGTGATCAGGAAGCAAAGGGCACTGTGGTCACTAGGGAATGGGTATTGTGATCATGGAGCAAGGGGTACTGTGATGTGTAAACAGGGGGCATTGTGATCAGGAATCAAAGGGCATTGTGATCAGTAAGCAAGGGTTATTGTGATCCGTGACCAAGGGGTACTGTGATGTCTAAACAGGGGGCATTGTAGTCACTAATCAGGGGATATTGTGATCAGAAACAGGGGTCATTATGATCAAGAACAAGCGGCATTGTGATCAGTAAACAATGAGCATTGTGATCACAAAGAAGGGGGCATTGTGATGAGTAACTGGGGTATTGTGATAAGTAAGGATGGGGGATTGTGATCAGGAAGTAGGGGAATTGTGATCAGGAAGCAAGAGGTGTTGTGATCAGGAAGCAAAAGGCATTGTAATCTGTAGGCAAGGGTTATAGATATCAGTGAACAAAGGGTAATGCAATGTGTAAACAGAAGGCATTCTGAAAAGTAAGCAGGGGGCACTCTAGTCAGTAAGCAGGGTGCATTGTAATCACTACTCAGGGGGTATTGTGATCACAAACATGGGTCATTATGATCAAGAGCAAGGGGCATTGTGATCACAAAGCAGGGGCATTGTGATCAGTACCGATGTGGGATTGTGATCAGGAAGAAGAGGTATTGTGATCAGTAAGCAAAGGGTATTGTGATCAGTAGGCAAGGGGTATTGTTATCAGTAAACAACGGGTACTCTCATGTGTAAACTGGGGGCATTCTTAAAAGTAAGCAGGGATCATTTTGATCAGGGAAAAAGGGCCATTGTGATCAGTAAGCAGGGAGCATTTTAATCACTTATCAGGGGTATTGTTATCAGAAACAGTTGTCATTATGATTAAGAACAAGGGGCATTGCGATCACAAAGCAGAAGGCATTTTGAGCAGTAACAGGGGGCGTTGTGATCACTATGGATGGGGGACCATGATCACGAAGCAAGGGGAATTGTGATCAGGAAGCAAGTTGTATTGTGCTCAGGAAGCAAAGGGCATTGTGATCAGTAGGCAACGGGTATTGTGATCGGTGAACAAGTGGTACTGTGATGTGTAAACAGGGGACATTCTGAAAAGTAAGCAGGAGGCATTGTGATCAGTAAAGGGGGACATTGTCA
>JAVKSA010000053.1:0-12500 GCA_031876335.1 Hipposideros larvatus
GTTAGGGACAGGATTAGGGTTGGGGACATGGTTAGGTTTAGTGTTAGGGTTATAGTTAAGTTTAGGTTTTGTCTGATGCTTAAGTTTAGGTTTAGGGACAGGGTTATTGACAGGGTGAGGGTTAGAGTTAAGGGTGGAGAGACGGTAAGGGTCAGAGTTAGGTTTAGCGACAGTGTTAGGGGTAGCTTTAATATTAGAGGCAGAGTTAGGGTTAAGGTTAGCGTTATGGTTAGAAACAGATTAGGTTGAGTGATAGTGTTAGTATTAGTGACAGGCTTACTGTTAGGGTTAGGGTTAGGGTTAGGGTTTCGGGTTTCGGGTTAGGGTTACGGTTAGGGTTAGGGGCACGATTCGGGTTTGGGACATGGTTAGGTTTAGTGTTAGGGTTATAGTGAAGTTTAGGTTTTGGCTGATGGTTAAGATTAGGTTTAGTGACAGGGTTAATGACAGGGTGAGGGTTAGAATTAAGGTTAGAGAGATGGTAAGGGTTGAGTTAGGTTTAGTGACAGTGTTAGGGTTAGGGTTAGGGTTAGGTTAGGGTTAGGGTTTCGGGATAGGTTTAGGGTTAGGGTTAGGGTTTAAGGTAAGGTTAGGGTTAGGGTTAGGGTTTAGGATTTAGGGTTAGGGTTACGGTTAGGGTTAGGTTTAGGGTTAGGGACACGATTCGGGTTTGGGACATGGTTAAGTTCAGTGTTAGGGTTGTAGTTAAGTTTAGGTTTTGGCTGATGGTTAAGGTTAGGGTTAGGGACAGGATTAGTGACAGGGTGAGGGTTAGAGTTAAGGTTAGAGAGACAGTAAGGGTCAGAGTCAGGTTTAGCGACAGTGTTAGGATTAGGGTTAATATTAGAGGCAGAGTTAGGGTTAAGGTTAGCGTTATGGTTAGAAACAGATTAGGTTGTGTGATAGTGTTAGTATTAGTGACAGGCTTACTGTTAGGGTTAAGGTTAGGTTTAGAGACAGTGTTAAGGTTAGCTTTGGAGTTGAGTTTTGCCTTAGGTTTCAGTTTAGGGCTAGGGTTAGTGTTAGAGACAGGGTGGCCTTCGGATTAGGGTAGGGATAGGGTCAGGCACAAGGATAGGGATATGGTTATGGTTAGGGTTGGGATTAGAGACAGGTTTAAGGTTAGGGTCAGGTTTAGAGACCGGTATTGTAAGGGTTAGGGTCAAGGTATACGTAAGGTTTAGGTTAAGATTAGGGACAGGTTACAGTTAGGTTTAGGGTTAGGAACAAGATTAGGGCTAGGTTTGAGGTGTATATTAGTGTCAGGGTTAGGTCTGAAGTAGGATTAGAGTTAGGGTTCGAATTAGAGTTAGGGGAACGTTAAGGATTAAGGATAGGTTTAGGGTTAACGTTAGGGACAGGAATAGGGTCAGTGTTAGGGTTAAGATTAGGGATAGGTACAGAGTTAGGTTTAAGAGTACGAACAGGCTTATTGATCTGATTAGGGTTAGGGTTTATGACACAATTAGGGTCACGGTTAGAGATACGCTTAGCTTTCCCGACATGGTTAGATTTAGGGTTACTCTTAGCGTTAAGTTTAGGGACAGGTTAACGGTTAGTGTTAGAGTTAGGGTCAGGGCTAAGGTTAGGTTTACGGTTCGATTTACATTCAGGGTTATGGTTAAAGACAGGCTAGTGTTCTGGTTAGGATTAGGGTTTCCATTAAAATTAGGGACACAGTTAAGCTTAGTGTAAGGTTTAGGGTTAGTGATAAAGACACGGTTTGGTTTAGGATATGGGTTCGGCTGAGATTCAGTGTTAGGGACAGGTTAGTGTAGGATTAGTGTTAGGGGTAGAGACAGGTTTCGGGTTAGAGTTACAAAATTGGTTATGAGTAAGTGTAAAAACAGGGTTAGGGTTAGTGAAGTTGTTAGGGTTAGGGTGAGGGTTAGCTACAGGGTTAAGTTTAGGGAGAAGGTTAGTTTTGGGGTTTGTGTGAAGTTTAGAAAAAGGGTTATTTTCAGATTTTGGTTTAGGAAAAGGGTTACGATAACAGGGTTTGGATTAAGAACCGTATGCATCGTAGGCACACGGATGGCTTAGGGTTCGCATGAGGGTGAGGAATACAATTGGGGTTTTCATTTGACATAGGGGAGGTCTTAGAGTTAGAGACAAGGCTAAGGTTAGGGACAGGATTAGGGTTAGAGACAAGATTAAGGTTAGGGACACTGTCAGGGTTAGTGTTAAGTTTAAGTTTAGGGTTACAGTTAGGGTTAGGGACAAAATTAGGGTTAGGTTTATGGACAGTGTTAGGTTTAGGGTTAAAGTTAGGGTCAGCGCTCAAGTTAAGGTTAACATTAAGGTTAGGGTTAGGTTTAGGGGTAGGGTTAGAAACAAGGTTAGAGTTACGGTTAGGATGAGAGGCACAGTTATATTTAAATTAGAGTTCAAAACAGAGTTAAGGGTAGTGTTAGGTTTAGAAATACTTTTTAGGGTTAGGGTTTGGTTTACGGTTTGTTTTAGGGTTCGGGACAGAGTTAGGGTTAGGAACATAGTTAGTGTTAGGTTTAGGGTTAAGCTTAGGGACAGAGTTATGGTTACATTTAGGGTTAAGGACAGGGTTATGATTAGGGTCAGGGTTAGTGTTCAGGACAGTGTCAGGGCAGGACAAGTTTTGCTGTAGGATTAGGGTAGGGTTTGGGTTCAGGTTAGGATATGTTAGGGTTAGGGTTAGGGGCATATCTAGGGTTGAGGACAGAGTCAGTGTTACGGTTAGGAACATGGCTAAGGTTAGGGTTCATGTAAGGGACAGTTTCAGGGTTACGTTTAGTGTTAAGGGTTGGGTTAGAATGGAGGACACGTTTAATGTTAGTGTTAGGGTATCATGCCTCATGTGACATCGGCTGGGGAACTTCAGTTACATGGCGAAGAGTTAAGAAACACCAGAGCCAAAAATAGAGTTTATGTGGGCCAGTGTTCTCATCTCTGAGGCCCAAGCCTTAATACTGTGGGTGCATAGCTTTTCTTTACAACTGCCACAAAGAAGCCAATTTGAATATCTATAACCAGGGAGTTGATTCTATTTGTCTGGCAGCTGCTTCGCCAAAACTCATTGTGATCAAACACAAGTTTTGCTTTCACATGTACATATGATCCCCCGGATGGACTCAGCATTCCGAGACCACCGGATAAGGAAGTTGTACTGAGATCATTCCCTCGGGTCTTAGCATTCGGAGACACTTCCTTATGACGTCAAAGGCTCAGTGCACAGGAGCATTCGAATCGGCAGCTCCACGGTGACATTAGGGTTAGGTTTATAAACAGGATGAAGTTAGGTTTAGGGTTAGGGTTACCGACAGAGTTTGCTTTAGGGTAAGGGACAGGATTAGAACTAGGATTAGGTTTAGAGACACGGTTAGAATTAGGGTTAGTTTTAGGTTTAGTGTTGAAGGACAGAGTTAGGGTTTGGGTTAGCATTAGGGTTAGGGTTCGTGTTAGGATTAGGGTTAGGGACAGAGTTGGGAAGAGTGTTAGGGCTCCATTTAGAGTTAGGGCTAGGGATACTTTTAGGTTTAGGTTTTGGGTTAGGAAAAGGTTTAGCTCCAGGGGCAGGGATAGTTTAGGGACACAGTGAGTGTTAGAGTTAGGATTAGGGTTAGGGTTAAGGTTAGGGTTTGGGTTAGGGTTAGGGTTATGGTTAGGGTTAGGGTTTAGGATTAGGGTTAGGGTTAGGGTTAGGGTTTAGGGTTTACGGTTTGGGTTAGGGTTAGGGTTAGGGTTAGGTTTAGGTTTAGGGTTAGGGTTAGGGTTAGGGTTAGGGTTAGGTTTTAGGGATAGGGTTAGGGTTAGGTTTAGGGTTTAGGTTTAGGGTTAGGGTTAAGGTTAGAGTTTAGGGTTTAGGGTTTGGGTTAGGGTTAGGGTTAGCGTTAGGTTTAGGGTTAGGGACAGGATTAGGGTTTGGGACATGGTCAGGTTTAGTGTTAGGGTTATAGTTAAGTTTAGGTTTTGTCTGATGCTTAAGTTTAGGTTTAGGGACAGGGTTAGTGACAGGGTGAGGGTTAGAGTTAAGGTTGGAGAGACGGTAAGGGTCAGAGTTAGGATTAGCGACAGTGTTAGTGTTAGGGTTAATATTAGAGGCAGAGTTAGGGTTAAGGTTAGCGTTAGGGTTAGGGTTCGTGTTAGGATTAGGGTTAGGTACAGAGTTGGGAAGAGTGTTAGGGCTCCATTTAGAGTTAGGTCTAGGGATACGTTTAGATTTAGGTTTCGGGTTAGGAAAAGGGTTAGCTACAGGGGCAGGAATAGGGTAGGGACACAGTGAGTGTTAGAGTTAGGATTAGGGTTAGGGTTAGGGTTAGGGTTTGGGTTAGGATTAGGGTTAGGGTTTAGGGTCACAGTTAGGGTTAGGATTAAGGTTTAGGGTTTAGGGTTTAGTGTTTAGGGTTAGGGTTAGCCTTAGGGTTGGGTTAGGTTTAGGGTTAGGGTTTAGGATTTAGGATTAGCGTTATGGTTAGGGTTAGGGTTAGGGTTAGGGGCAGGATTAGGGTTTGGGACATGGTTAGGTTTACTGTTAGGGTTATATTAAGTTTAGGTTTTGTCTGATGCTTAAGTTTAGGTTTAGGGACAGGGTTAGTGACAGGGTGAGGGTTAGAGTTAAGGTTGGAGAGACGGTAAGGGTCAGAGTTAGGTTTAGCGACAGTGTTAGGGTTAGGGTTAATATTAGAGTCAGAGTTAAGGTTAAGGTTAGCGTTATGTTTAGAAGCAGATTAGGTTGAGTGATAGTGTTAGTATTGGTGACAGGCTTAGTGTTAGTGTTAGCGTTAGGGTTTGGGACAGTGTTAGGGTTAGGTTTGGAGTTGAGTTTAGTGTTAGGTTTCAGTTTAGGGCTATGGTAAGTGTTAGAGACAGGGTGGCCTTCGGATTAGGGTAGGGATAGGGTCAGGCACAGGGATAGGGATACGGTTATGCTTAGGGTTGGGATTAGAAACAGGTTAAAAGTTAAGGTCAGGGTTAGGGACAGGTATGGTTAGGGTTTGGTCAAGGTATAGGTAAGATTTAGGTTAAGATTAGGGACAGGTTACAGTTAGGTTTATGGTTAGGAACAAGATTAGGGCTAGGGTTGAGGTGTATGTTAGTGTCAGGGTTAGGTCTGAAGTAGGATTAGAGTTAGGGTTAGAATTAGAGTTAGGGGAACGGTTAGGATTAAGGATAGGTTTAGGGTTAACGTTACGCACAGGAATAGGGTTAGTGTTAGGGTTATGATTAGGGATAGGTACAGAGTTAGGTTGAAGAGTACGAACAGGCTTATGGATTATTAGGGTTAGGGTTTATGACACAATTAGGGTCACGGTTAGAGTTACACTTAGCTTTACCGACATGGTTAGATTTAGGGTTACTGTGAGCGTTAAGTTTAGGACAGGTTAAGGGTTAGTGTTAGAGTTAGGGTCAGGGCTAGGGTTAGGTTTCTGGTTCGATTTACATTTAGGGTTATGGTTAAAGACAAGCTAGTGTTCTGGTTAGGATTAGGGTTTCCGTTAAAATTAGGGACACAGTTAAGGTTACTGTAAGGTTTAGGGTTAGGGATAAAGACACGGTTTGGTTTAGGGTATGGGTTTGGGGGAGATTCAGTGTTAGGGACAGGTTAGGGTAGGATTAGTGTTAGGGGTACAGGCAGTTTTCGGGTTAGAGTTACAAAATTGGTTATGAGTAAGTGTAAAAACAGGGTTAGGGTTAGTGAAGTCGTTAAGGTTAGGGTTAGGATTAGCTGCAGGGTTAGGTTTAGGGAGATGGTTAGGTTTGGGGTTTGTGTGAAGTTTAGAAAAAGGGTTATTTTCAGAGTTCGGTTTAGGAAAAGGCTTACAATAACAGGGTTTGGATGAAGAAGAGTATGCATGGTAGGCACACGGATGGCTTAGGTTTCGCATGAGGGTGAGGAATACAATTGGGGTTTTCATTTGACATAGGGGAGGTCTTAGGGTTAGAGACAAGGTTAAGGTTAGGGACAGCATTAGGGTTAGAGACAAGATTAAGGTTAGGGACACTGTCAGGGTTAGTGTTAAGTTTGAGTTTAGGGTTACACTTAGGGTTAGGGACAAAATTAGGGTTAGGGTTATGGACAGTGTTAGGTTTAGGGTTAAAGTTAGGGTCAGCGCTCAAGTTAAGGTTAACATTAAGGTTAGGGATAGGTTTAGGGGTAGGGTTAGAAACAAGGTTAGACTTACGGTGAGGATTAGAGGCACGGTTATTTTTAAATTAGGGTTCAAAACAGAGTTAAGGGTAGTGTTAGGGTTAGGAATACTTTTTAGGGTTAGGGTTTGGTTTAGGGTTTGTTTTAGGGTTCGGGGCAGAGTTAGGGTTAGGAACATAGTTAGTGTTCGGTTTAGGGTTAAGCATAGGGACAGAGTTAGTGTTAGAGTTAAGGTTAAGGACAGGGTTATGATTAGGGTCAGGGTTAGTGTTCAGGACAGTGTCAGGGCAGGCCGTAGGATCAGGGTAGGGTTTAGGTTCAGGTTAGGATATGCTAGGGTTAGGGTTAGGGGCATAGCTAGGGTTGAGGGCAGAGTCAGTGTTATGGTTAGGAACATGGCTAAGGTGCGGGTTCTTGTTAGGGACCGTTTCAGGGTTACGTTTAGTGTTAAGGGTTGGGTTAGAATGGAGGACACGGTTAGGGTTTGTGTTAGGGTATCACGTCTCACGTGACATCGGCTGGGGAACTACAGTTACATGGCGAAGAGTTAAGAAACTCCAGAGCCAAAAATAGAGTTTCTGTGGGCCAGTGTTCTCATCTCTGAGGCCCAAGCCTTAATACTGTGGGCGCATAGCTTTTCTTTACAACTGCCACCAAGAAGCCAATTTGAATATCTATACACAGGGAGTTGATTCTATTTGTCTGGCAGCTGCTTCGCCAAAACTCATTGTGATCAAACACAAGTTTTGCTTTCACATGTACGTATGATCCCCCGGATGGACTCAGCATTCTGAGACCACCGGATAAGGAAGTTGTACTGAGATCATTCCCTCTGGTCTTAGCATTCGGAGACACTTCCTTATGACGTGAAAGACTCAGTGCACAGGATCATTCGAATCGGCAGCTCCACGGTGACATTAGGGTTAGGTTTATAAACAGGATGAAGTTAGGGGTAGGGTTAGGGTTACCGACAGAGTTTGCTTTAGGGTAAGGGACAGGATTAGAACTAGGATTAGGTTTAGAGACACGGTTAGAATTAGGGTTAGTTTTAGGTTTAGTGTTGAAGGACAGAGTTAGGGTTTGGGTTAGCATTAGGGTTAGGGTTCGTGTTAGGATTAGGGTTAGGGACAGAGTTGGGAAGACTGTTAGGGCTCCATTTAGAGTTAGGGCTAGGGATACGTTTAGGTTTAGGTTTTGGGTTAGGAAAAGGTTTAGCTACAGGGGCAGGTATAGTTTAGGGACACAGTGAGTGTTAGAGTTAGGATTAGGGTTAGGGTTAAGGTTAGGGTTTGGGTTAGGGTTAGGGTTATGGTTAGGTTTAGGGTTTAGGTTTAGGGTTAGGGTTAGGGTTTAGGGTTTAGGGTTTAGGGTTTAGGATTAGGGTTAGCGTTAGGGTTAGGGTTAGGGTTAGGGTTTAGGGTTTACGGTTTGGGTTAGGGTTAGGGTTAGGTTTAGGGTTAGGGTTAGGGTTTAGGGTTAGGGTTAGGGTTAGGGTTAGGGTTAGGGACAGGATTAGGGTTTGGGACATGGTTAGGTTTAGTGTTAGGGTTATAGTTAAGTTTAGGTTTTGTCTGATGCTTAAGTTTAGGTTTAGGGACAGGGTTATTGACAGGGTGAGGGTTAGAGTTAAGGGTGGAGAGACGGTAAGGGTCAGAGTTAGGTTTAGCGACAGTGTTAGGGTTAGGGTTAATATTAGAGGCAGAGTTAGGGTTAAGGTTAGCGTTATGGTTAGAAACAGATTAGGTTGAGTAATAGTGTTAGTATTAGTGACAGGCTTACTGTTAGGGTTAGGGTTAGGGTTAGGGTTTCGGGTTTCGGGTTAGGGTTACGGTTAGGGTTAGGGGCACGATTCGGGTTTGGGACATGGTTAGGTTTAGTGTTAGGGTTATAGTGAAGTTTAGGTTTTGGCTGATTGTTAAGGTTAGGTTTAGGGACAGGGTTAGTTACAGGGTGAGGGTTAGAGTTAAAGATAGAGAGACGGTAAGAGTCAGAGTTAGGTTTAGCGACAGTGTTAGGGTTAGGGTTAGGGTTAGGTTAGGGTTAGGGTTAGAGTTAGGGTTTAGGATTTAGGGTTAGGGTTATGGTTAGGGTTAGGGTTAGGGTTAGGGACAGGATTACGGTTTGGGAAATGGTTAGGTTTAGTGTAGGGTTATAGTTAAGTTTTGGTTTTGGCTGATGGTTAAGGTTAGTTTTAGGGACAGGTTTAGTGACAGGGTGAGGGTTAGAGTTAAGTTTAGAGAGACGGTAAGGGTCAGCGTTAGGTTTAGCGACAGTGTTAGTGTTAGGAATCAGATTAGGTTAGGGTTTAGGGTTAGGGTTAGGGTTAGGGTTAGGAATAGGGGAGGGTTAGTGTTTACATTTTAGGGTTAGGGTTTAGGGATAGGGTTAGGGTTAGGGTTAGGGTTAGAGTTAGGATTTAAACTTTAGGGTTAGGGTTAGGGTTAGAGTTAGGGCTTACGGTTTAGGGTTAGGGTTAGGGTTAGGGTTAGGGTTTCGGGTTTCGGGTTAGGGTTAAGTTTAGGGTTAGTGTTAGGTACACGATTAGGGTTTGAGACATGTTTAGGTTTAGTGTTAGGGTTATGGTTAAGTTTAGGTTTTGGCTGATGGTTAAGGTTAGGTTTAGGGACAGGGTTAGTTACAGGGTGAGTGTTAGGGTTAGGGTTAGGGTTAGGGTTAGGGTTAGGTTTTAGGGATAGGGTTAGGGTTAGGGTTACGGTTTAGGTTTAGGGTTAGGGTTAAGGTTAGGGTTTATGGTTTAGGGTTAGAGTTAGGGTTAGAGTTAGGGTTTAGGCTTTAGGGTTAGGGATAGTGTTAGGGTTTAGGGTTTAGGGTTAGGGTTAGGGTTCGGGTTAGGGTTAGAGTTTAGTGTTTAAGGTTAGGGTTAGCGTTAGGGTTAGGGTTTGGGTTTAGGGTTTAGGTTTAGGGTTAGGGTTAGGGTTAGTGATAGGGTTTCGGGTTTAGTGTTAGGGTTAAGGTTATGGTTAGGGTTAGGTACACGACTCGGGTTTGAGACATGGTTAGGTTTAGTGTTAGGGTTATAGTTAAGTTTAAGTTTTGGCTGATGGTTAAGGTTAGGTTTCGGTACAGGGTTAGTTACAGGGTGAGGGTTAGAGTTAAAGATAGAGAGACGTTAAGGGTCAGAGTTAGGTTTAGCGACAGTGTTAGGGTTAGGGTTAGGGTTTAGGTTTTAGGATTAGGGTTATGGTTATGGTTAGGGTTAGGGTTAGGGGCAGGATTAGGGTTTGGGACATGGTTAGGTTTACTGTTAGGGTTATATTAAGTTTAGGTTTTGTCTGATGCTTAAGTTTAGGTTTAGGTACAGGGATAGTGACAGGGTGAGGGTTAGAGTTAAGGTTGGAGAGACGGTAGGGTCAGAGTTAGGTTTAGCGACAGTGTTAGGGTTAGGGATCAGGTTAGGTTAGGGTTTAGGGTTAGGGTTACGGTTAGTATTAGGGTTAGGGTTAGGGTTAGGGTTAGGTTTTAGGGATAGGGTTAGGGTTAGGGTTACGGTTTAGGTTTAGGGTTAGGGTTAAGGTTAGGGTTTAGGGTTTAGGTTAGGGTTAGGGTTAGAGTTAGGGTTTAGGCTTTAGGGTTAGGGTTAGTGTTAGGGTTTAGGTTTTAGGGTTAGGGTTAGGGTTAGGGTTATGGTTAGGGTTTAGTGTTTATGGTTAGGGTTAGCGTTAGGGTTAGTGTTTGGGTTTAGGGTTTAGGTTTAGGGTTAGGGTTAGTATTAGGGTTTTGGGTTTAGTGTTAGGGTTAAGGTTAGGGTTAGGGTTAGGTACACGTTTCGGGTTTGAGACATGGTTAGGTTTAGTGTTAGGGTTATAGTTAAGTTTAGGTTTTGGCTGATGGTTAAGGTTAGTTTAGGGACAGGGTTAGTTACAGGGTGAGGGTGAGAGTTAAAGATAGAGAGACGGTAAGTGTCAGAGTTAGGTTTAGCGACAGTGTTAGGGTTAGGGTTAGGTTAGGGTTAGGGTTAGGGTTAGGTGTAGGTTTTAGGGATAGGGTTAGGTTTAGGGTTACGGTTTAGGTTTAGGGTTAGGGATAAGGTTAGGGTTTAGGGTTTAGGGTTAGGGTTAGGGTTAGGGTTAGCATTAGGTTTAGGGTTAGGGACAGGATTAGGGTTTGGGACATGGTTAGGTTTACTGTTAGGGTTATATTAAGTTTAGGTTTTGTCTGATGCTTAAGTTTAGGTTTAGGTACAGGGTTAGTGACAGGGTGAGGGTTAGAGTTAAGGTTGGAGAGACGGTAAGGGTCAAAGTTAGGTTTAGCGACAGTGTTAGGGTTAGGGATCAGGTTAGGTTAGGGTTTAGGGTTAGGGTTAGGGTTAGGGTTAGGAATAGGGGAGGGTTAGTGTTTACATTTTAGGGTTAGGGTTTAGGGATAGGGTTAGGGTTAGGGTTAGGGTTAGAGTTAATGTTAGGGTTAGGGTTAGGGTTAGGGTTAGGTTTTTGGGATAGGGTTCGGGATAGGGTTACGGTTTAGGTTTAGGGTTAGGGTTCAGGTTAGGGTTTAGGGTTTAGGGTTAGGGTTACGGTTAGAGTTAGGGTTTAGGCTTTAGGGTTAGGGTTAGGGTTAGGGTTAGGTTTAGGGTTTTGGGTTTAGTGTTAGGGTTAAGGTTAGGGTTAGGGTTAGGTACACGTTTCGGGTTTGAGACATGGTTAGGTTTAGTGTTAGGGTTATAGTTAAGTTTAGGTTTTGGCTGATGGTTAAGGTTAGGTTTAGGGACAGGGTTAGTTACAGGGTGAGGGTTAGAGTTAAAGATAGAGAGACGGTAAGAGTCAGAGTTAGGTTTAGCGACAGTGTTAGGGTTAGGGTTAGGGTTAGGTTAGGGTTAGGGTTAGAGTTAGGGTTTAGGTTTAGGGTTAGGGTTTAGGATTTAGGGTTAGGGTTATGGTTAGGGTTAGGGTTAGGGTTAGGGTCAGGATTACGGTTTGGGAAATGGTTAGGTTTAGTGTAGGGTTATAGTTAAATTTTGGTTTTGGCTGATGGTTAAGGTTAGTTTTAGGGACAGGTTTAGTGACAGGGTGAGGGTTAGAGTTAAGTTTAGAGAGACGGTAAGGGTCAGCGTTAGGTTTAGCGACAGTGTTAGTGTTAGGAATCAGATTAGGTTAGGGTTTAGGGTTAGGGTTAGGGTTAGGGTTAGGAATAGGGGAGGGTTAGTGTTTACATTTTAGGGTTAGGGTTTAGGGATAGGGTTAGGGTTAGGGTTAGGGTTAGAGTTAGGATTTAGGCTTTAGGGTTAGGGTTAGGGTTAGAGTTAGGGCTTACGGTTTAGGGTTAGGGTTAGGGTTAGGGTTAGGGTTTCGGGTTTCGGGTTAGGGTTAAATTTAGGGTTAGTGTTAGGTACACAATTAGGGTTTGAGACATGTTTAGGTTTAGTGTTAGGGTTATGGTTAAGTTTAGGTTTTGGCTGATGGTTAAGGTTAGGTTTAGGGACAGGGTTAGTTACAGGGTGAGTGTTAGGGTTAGGGTTAGGGTTAGGGTTAGGGTTAGGTTTTAGGGATAGGGTTAGGGTTAGGGTTACGGTTTAGGTTTAGGGTTAGGGTTAAGGTTAGGGTTTAGGGTTTAGGGTTAGAGTTAGGGTTAGAGTTAGGGTTTAGGCTTTAGGGTTAGGGATAGTGTTAGGGTTTAGGGTTTAGGGTTAGGGTTAGGGTTCGGGTTAGGGTTAGAGTTTAGTGTTTAAGGTTAGGGTTAGCGTTAGGGTTAGGGTTTGGGTTTAGGGTTTAGGTTTAGGGTTAGGGTTAGTGATAGGGTTTCGGGTTTAGTGTTAGGGTTAAGGTTATGGTTAGGGTTAGGTACACGATTCGGGTTTGAGACATGGTTAGGTTTAGTGTTAGGGTTATAGTTAAGTTTAGGTTTTGGCTGATGGTTAAGGTTAGGTTTCGGTACAGGGTTAGTTACAGGGTGAGGGTTAGAGTTAAAGATAGAGAGACGTTAAGGGTCAGAGTTAGGTTTAGCGATAGTGTTAGGGTTAGGGTTAGGGTTTAGGTTTTAGGATTAGGGTTATGGTTATGGTTAGGGTTAGGGTTAGGGGCAGGATTAGGGTTTGGGACATGGTTAGGTTTACTGTTAGGGTTATATTAAGTTTAGGTTTTGTCTGATGCTTAAGTTTAGGTTTAGGTACAGGGATAGTGACAGGGTGAGGGTTAGAGTTAAGGTTGGAGAGACGGTAAGGGTCAGAGTTAGGTTTAGCGACAGTGTTAGGGTTAGGGATCAGGTTAGGTTAGGGTTTAGGGTTAGGGTTAGGGTTAGTGTTAGGGTTAGGGTTAGGGTTAGGGTTAGGTTTTAGGGATAGGGTTAGGGTTAGGGTTACGGTTTAGGTTTAGGGTTAGGGTTAAGGTTAGGGTTTAGGGTTTAGGTTAGGGTTAGGGTT
>JAVKSA010000053.1:20000-25000 GCA_031876335.1 Hipposideros larvatus
TCGGGTTTCTGTTAGGGTTAAGTTTAGGGTTAGTGTTAGGTACACGATTCGGGTTTGAGACATGTTTAGTTTTAGTGTTAGGGTTATGGTTAAGTTTAGGTTTTGGCTGATGGTTAAGGTTAGGTTTAGGGACAGGGTTAGTTACAGGGTGAGTGTTAGGGTTAGGGTTTGGGTTAGGGTTAGGTTTTAGGGATAGGGTTAGGGTTAGGGTTACGGTTTAGTGTTAGGGTTAGGGTTAAGGTTAGGTTTTAAGGTTTAGGGTTAGGGTTAGGGTTAGAGTTAGGGTTTAGACTTTAGGGTTAGGGTTAGTGTTAGGGTTTAGGGTTTAGGGTTAGGGTTAGGGTTAGGGTTAGGGTTTAGTGTTTATGGTTAGGGTTAGCGTTAGGGTTAGGGTTTGGGTTTAGGGTTTAGGTTTAGGGTTAGGGTTAGTGTTAGGGTTTCGGGTTTAGTGTTAGGGTTAAGGTTAGGGTTATGTTTAGGTACACGTTTCGGGTTTGAGCCATGGTTAGGTTTAGTGTTAGGGTTATAGTTAAATTTAGGTTTTGGCTGATGGTTAATGTTAGGTTTAGGGACAGGGTTAGTGACAGGGTGAGGGTTAGAGTTAAGTTTGGAGAGACGGTAAGGGTCAGAGTTAGGTTTAGCGACAGTGTTAGGGTTAGGGTTAGGGTTAGGTTAGGGTTAGGGTTAGAGTTAGGGTTTAGGTTTAGGGTTAGGGTTAGGGTTTAGGATTTAGAGTTAGGGTTATGGTTATGGTTAGGGTTAGGGGCAGGATTAGGGTTTTGGACATGGTTAGGTTTACTGTTAGGGTTATATTAAGTTTAGGTTTTGTCTGATGCTTAAGTTTAGGTTTAGGTACAGGGTTAGTGACAGGGTGAGGGTTAGAGTTAAGGTTGGAGAGACGGTAAGGGTCAGAGTTAGGTTTAGCGACAGTGTTAGGGTTAGGGATCAGGTTAGGTTAGGGTTTAGGGTTAGGGTTAGGGTTAGGGTTAGGAATAGGGGAGGGTTAGTGTTTACATTTTAGGGTTAGGGTTTAGGGATAGGGTTAGGGTTAGGGTTAGGGTTAGAGTTAGGGTTAGGGTTAGGGTTAGGGTTAGGGTTAGGGTTAGGGTTAGGTACACGATTCGGGTTTGAGACATGGTTAGGTTTAGTGTTAGGGTTATAGTTAAGTTTAGGTTTTGGCTGATGGTTAAGGTTAGGTTTAGGGACAGGGTTAGTTACAGGGTGAGGGTTAGAGTTAAAGATAGAGAGACGGTAAGTGTCAGAGTTAGGTTTAGCGACAGTGTTAGGGTTAGGGTTAGGGTTAGGTTAGATTTAGGGTTAGGGTTAGGGTTAGGTTTCAGGGATAGGGTTAGGGTTAGGGTTACGGTTTAGTGTTAGGGTTAGGGGTAAGGTTAGGGTTTAGGGTTTAGGGTTAGGGTTAGGGTTAGGGTTAGCATTAGTTTTAGGGTTAGGGACAGGATTAGGGTTTGGGACATGGTTAGGTTTACTGTTAGGGTTATATTAAGTTTAGGTTTTGTCTGATGCTTAAGTTTAGGTTTAGGGACAGGGTTAGTGACAGGGTGAGGGTTAGAGTTAAGGTTGGAGAGACGGTAAGGGTCAGAGTTAGGTTTAGCGACACTGTTAGGGTTAGGGATCAGGTTAGGTTAGGGTTTAGGGTTAGGGTTAGGGTTAGGGTTAGGAATAGGGGAGGGTTAGTGTTTACATTTTAGGGTTAGGGTTTAGGGATAGGGTTAGGGTTAGGGTTAGGGTTAGAGTTAGGGTTATGGTTAGGGTTAGGTTTTAGGGATACGGTTAGGGTTAGGGTTACGGTTTAGGTTTAGGGTTAGGGTTAAGGTTAGGGTTTAGGGTTAGGGGCAGGATTAGGGTTTGGGACATGGTTAGGTTTACTGTTAGGGTTATATTAAGTTTAGGTTTTGTCTGATGCTTAAGTTTAGGTTTAGGGACAGGGTTAGTGACAGGGTGAGGGTTAGAGTTAAGGTGGGAGAGACGGTAAGGGTCAGAGTTAGGTTTATCGACAGAGTTAGGGTTAGGGATCAGGTTAGGTTAGATTTAGGGTTAGGGTTAGGGTTAGGGTTAGGAATAGGGGAGGGTTAGTGTTTACATTTTAGGGTTAGGGTTTAGGGATAGGGTTAGTGTTAGGGTTAGGGTTAGAGTTAGGGTTACGGTTAGGGTTAGGGTTAGGGTTACGGTTTAGGTTTAGGGTTAGGGTTAAGGATAGGGTTTAGGGTTTAGGGTTAGGGTTAGGGATATAGTTATGGTTTAGGCTTTAGGGTTAGGGTTAGGGTTAGGGTTAGGGTTTAGTGTTTATGGTTACGGTTAGCGTTAGGGTTAGGGTTTGGGTTTAGGGTTTAGGTTTAGGGTTAGGGTTAGTGTTAGGGTTTCGGGTTTAGTGTTAGGGTTAAGGTTAGGGTTATGGTTAGGGTTAGGGTTAGGGTTAGGTTTTAGGGATAGGGTTAGTGTTAAGGTTACGGTTTAGGTTTAGGGTTAGGGTTAAGGTTAGGGTTTAGGGTTTAGGGTTAGGGTTAGGGTTAGGGTTAGCATTAGGTTTAGGGTTAGGGACAGGATTAGGGTTTGGGACATGGTTAGGTTTACTGTTAGGGTTATATTAAGTTTAGGTTTTGTCTGATGCTTAAGTTTAGGTTTAGGGACAGGGTTAGTGACAGGGTGAGGGTTAGAGTTAAGGGTGGAGAGACGGTAAGCGTCAGAGTTAGGTTTAGCGACAGTGTTAGTGTTAGGGATCAGGTTAGGTTAGGGTTTAGGGTTAGGGTTAGGGTTAGGGTTAGGAATAGGGGAGGGTTAGTTTTTACATTTTAGGGTTAGGGTTTAGGGATAGGGTTAGGGTTAGGGTTAGGGTTATGGTTAGGGTTAGGGTTAGGTTTTAGGGATAGGGTTAGGGTTAGGGTTTAGGTTTAGGGTTAGGGTTAGGGTTAGAGTTAGGGTTTAGGATTTAGGGTTAGGGTTAGTGTTAGGGTTTAGGGTTTAGGGTTAGGGTTAGGGTTAGCGTTAGGGTTAGAGTTTGGGTTTAGTGTTTAGGTTTAGGGTTAGGGTTAGTGTTAGGGTTTCGAGTTTAGTGTTAGGATTAAGGTTAGTGTTAGGGTTAGGTACACGTTTCGGGTTTGAGACATGGTTAGGTTTAGTGTTAGGGTTATAGTTACGTTTAGGTGTTGGCTGATGGTTAAGGTTAGGTTTAGGGACAGGGTTAGTTACAGGGTGAGGGTTAGAGTTAAAGATAGAGAGACGGTAAGGGTCAGAGTTAGGTTTAGCGACAGTGTTAGGGTTAGGGTTAGGGTTAGAGTTAGGGTTTAGGGTTAGGGTTAGGGTTAGGGTTTAGGATTTAGGGTTAGAGTTATGGTTAGGGTTAGGGTTTGGGTTAGGGGCAGGATAAGGGTTTGGGAAATGGTTAGGTTTAGTGTAGGGTTATAGTTAAATTTTGGTTTTGGCTGATGGTTAAGGTTAGTTTTAGGGACAGGTTTAGTGACAGGGTGAGGGTTAGAGTTAAGTTTAGAGAGACGGTAAGGGTCAGAGTTAGATTTAGCGACAGTGTTAGTGTTAGGGATCAGGTTAGTTTAGGGTTTAGTGTTAGGGTTAGGGTTAGAGTTAGGAATAGGGGAGGGTTAGTGTTTAGATTTTAGGGTTAGGGTTTAGGGATAGGGTTAGGGTTAGGGTTAGGGTTAAGGTTAGGGTTAGGGTTAGGTTTAGGGTTTAGTGTTTATGGTTAGGGTTAGCGTTAGTGTTAGGGTTTGGGTTTAGGGTTTAGGTTTAGGGTTAGGGTTAGTGTTAGGGTTTCGGGTTTATTGTTAGGGTTAAGGTTAGGGTTAGGGTTAGGTACAGGTTTCGTGTTTGAGACATGGTTAGGTTTAGTGTTAGGGTTATAGTTAAATTTAGGTTTTGGCTGATGGTTAAGGTTAGGTTTAGGGACAGGGTTAGTTACACAGTGAGGGTTAGAGTTAAAGATAGAGAGACGGTAAGTGTCAGAGTTAGGTTTAGCGACAGTGTTAGGGTTAGGGTTAGGGTTAGGTTAGGGTTAGGGTTAGGGTTAGGGTTAGGGTTAGGTTTTAGGGATAGGGTTAGTGTTAGGGTTACGGTTTAGGTTTAGGTTTAGGGTTAAGGTTAGGGTTTAGGGTTTAGGGTTAGGGTTAGGGTTAGGGTTAGCATTAGTTTTAGGGTTAGGGACAGGATTAGGGTTTGGGACATGGTTAGGTTTACTGTTAGGGTTATATTAAGTTTAGGTTTTGTCTGATGCTTAAGTTTAGGTTTAGGGACAGGGTTAGTGACAGGGTGAGGGTTAGAGTTAAGGTTGGAGAGACGGTAAGGGTCAGAGTTAGGTTTAGCGACAGTGTTAGGGTTAGGGATCAGGTTAGGTTAGGGTTTAGGGTTAGGGTTAGGGTTAGGAATAGGGGAGGGTTAGTGTTTACATTTTTGGGTTAGGGTTTAGGGATAGGGTTAGGGTTAGATTAGGGTTAGAGTTAGGGTTAGGGTTAGGGTTAGGTTTTAGGGATAGGGTTAGGGTTAGGGTTACGGTTCAGGTTTAGGGTTAGGGTTAAGGTTAGGGTTTAGGGTTTAGGGTTAGGGTTAGGGTTAGAGATAGGGTTTAGGCTTTAGGGTTAGGGTTAGTGTTAGGGTTTAGGGTTTAGTGTTAGGGTTAGGGTTAGGGTTAGGGTTAGGGTTTAGTGTTTATGGTTAGGGTTAGCGTTAGGGTTAGGGTTTGGGTTTAGTGTTTAGGTTTAGGGTTAGGGTTAGTGTTAGGGTTAGGGTTAGGGGCAGGATTAGGGTTTGGGACATGGTTAGGTTTACTGTTAGGGTTATATTAAGTTTAGGTTTTGTCTGATGCTTAAGTTTAGGTTTAGGGACAGGGTTAGTGACAGGGTGAGGGTTAGAGTTAAGGTTGGAGAGACGGTAAGGGTCAGAGTTAGGTTTATCGACAGAGTTAGGGTTAGGGATCAGGTTAGGTTAGATTTAGGGTTAGGGTTAGGGTTAGGGTTAGGAATAGGGGAGGATTA
>JAVKSA010000053.1:27500-105000 GCA_031876335.1 Hipposideros larvatus
TGGTTAGGTTTACTGTTAGGGTAATATTAAGTTTAGGTTTTGTCTGATGCTTAAGTTTAGGTTTAGGGACAGGGTTAGTGACAGGGTGAGGGTTAGAGTTAAGGTTGGAGAGACGGTAAGGGTCAGAGTTAGGTTTAGCGACAGTGTTAGGGTTAGGGATCAGGTTAGGTTAGGGTTTAGGGTTAGGGTTATGGTTAGGGTTAGGAATAGGGGAGGGTTAGTGTTTACATTTTAGGGTTAGGGTTTAGGGATAGGGTTAGGGTTAGGGTTAGGTTTAGAGTTAGGGTTATGGTTAGGTTTAGGTTTTAGGGATACGGTTAGGGTTAGGGTTACGGTTTAGGTTTAGGGTTAGGGTTAAGGTTAGGGTTTAGGGTTAGGGGCAGGATTAGGGTTTGGGACATGGTTAGGTTTACTGTTAGGGTTATATTAAGTTTAGGTTTTGTCTGATGCTTAAGTTTAGGTTTAGGGACAGGGTTAGTGACAGGGTGAGGGTTAGAGTTAAGGTTGGAGAGACGGTAAGGGTCAGAGTTAGGTTTATCGACAGAGTTAGGGTTAGGGATCAGGTTAGGTTAGATTTAGGGTTAGGGTTAGGGTTAGGGTTAGGAATAGGGGAGGATTAGTGTTTACATTTTAGGGTTAGGGTTTAGGGATAGGGTTAGGGTTAGGGTTAGGGTTAGAGTTAGGGTTACGGTTAGGGTTAGGGTTAGGGTTAGGGTTAGGGTTACGGTTACGGTTTAGGGTTAGGGTTAAGGTTAGGGTTTAGGGTTTAGGGTTAGGGTTAGGGATAGAGTTATGGTTTAGGTTTAGGGTTAGGGTTAGTGTTAGGGTTTAGGGTTTAGGGTTAGGGTTAGGGTTAGGGTTAGGGTTTAGTGTTTATGGTTACGGTTAGCGTTAGGTTTAGGGTTTGGGTTTAGGGTTTAGGTTTAGGGTTAGGGTTAGTGTTAGGGTTTCGGGTTTAGTGTTAGGGTTAAGGTTAGGGTTAGGGTTAGGGTTAGGGTTAGGGTTAGGGTTAGCATTAGGTTTAGGGTTAGGGACAGGATTAGGGTTTGGGACATGGTTAGGTTTACTGTTAGGGTTATATTAAGTTTAGGTTTTGTCTGATGCTTAAGTTTAGGTTTAGGGACAGGGTTAGTGACAGGGTGAGGGTTAGAGTTAAGGGTGGAGAGACGGTAAGCGTCAGAGTTAGGTATAGCGACAGTGTTAGGGTTAGGTCAGGTTAGGTTAGGGTTTAGGGTTAGGGTTAGGGTTAGGGTTAGGAATAGGGGAGGGTTAGTTTTTACATTTTAGGGTTAGGGTTTAGGGATAGGGTTAGGGTTAGGGTTAGGGTTATGGTTAGGGTTAGGGTTAGGTTTTAGGGATAGGGTTAGGGTTAGGGTTTAGGGTTTAGGGTTAGGGTTAGGGTTAGAGTTAGGGTTTAGGATTTAGGGTTAGGGTTAGTGTTAGGGTTTAGGGTTTAGGGTTAGGGTTAGGGTTAGGGTTAGTGTTAGGGTTTAGTGTTTATGGTTAGGGTTAGCGGTAGGGTTAGAGTTTGGGTTTAGTGTTTAGGTTTAGGGTTAGGGTTAGTGTTAGGGTTTCGAGTTTAGTGTTAGGGTTAAGGTTAGGGTTAGGGTTAGGAATAGGGGAGGGTTAGTGTTTACATTTTAGGGTTAGGGTTTAGGGATAGGGTTAGGGTTAGGGTTAGGGTTAGAGTTAGGGTTAGGGTTAGGGTTAGGTTTTAGGGATAGGGTTAGTGTTAGGGTTACGGTTTAGGTTTAGGGTTAGGGTTAAGGTTAGGGTTTAGGGTTTAGCGTTAGGGTTAGGGTTAGAGATAGGGTTTAGGCTTTAGGGTTAGGGTTAGTGTTAGGGTTTAGGGTTTAGTGTTAGGGTTAGGGTTAGGGTTAGGGTTAGGGTTTAGTGTTTATGGTTAGGGTTAGCGTTAGGGTTAGGGTTTGGGTTTAGTGTTTAGGTTTAGGGATAGGGTTAGTGTTAGGGTTAGGGTTAGGGTTAGGGTTAGGGTTAGGTTTAGGGACAGGATTAGGGTTTGGGACATGGTTAGGTTTACTGTTAGGGTAATATTAAGTTTAGGTTTTGTCTGATGCTTAAGTTTAGGTTTAGGGACAGGGTTAGTGACAGGGTGAGGGTTAGAGTTAAGGTTGGAGAGACGGTAAGGGTCAGAGTTAGGTTTAGCGACAGTGTTAGGGTTAGGGATCAGGTTAGGTTAGGGTTTAGGGTTAGGGTTAGGGTTAGGGTTAGGAATAGGGGAGGGTTAGTGTTTACATTTTAGGGTTAGGGTTTAGGGATAGGGTTAGGGTTAGTGTTAGGGTTAGAGTTAGGGTTAGGGTTAGGGTTAGGGTTAGGGTTAGGGTTAGGGTTAGGTACACGATTCGGGTTTGAGACATGGTTAGGTTTAGTGTTAGGGTTATAGTTAAGTTTAGGTTTTGGCTGATGGTTAAGGTTAGGTTTAGGGACAGGATTAGTTACAGGGTGAGGTTTAGAGTTAAAGATAGAGAGACGGTAAGTGTCAGAGTTAGGATTAGCGACAGTGTTAGGGTTAGGTTTAGGGTTAGGTTAGGTTTAGGGTTAGGGTTAGGATTAGGTTTCAGGGATAGGGTTAGGGTTAGGGTTACGGTTTAGTGTTAGGGTTAGGGGTAAGGTTAGGGTTTAGGGTTTAGGGTTAGGGTTAGGGTTAGGGTTAGCATTAGTTTTAGGGTTAGGGACAGGATTAGGGTTTGGGACATGGTTAGGTTTACTGTTAGGGTTATATTAAGTTTAGGTTTTGTCTGATGCTTAAGTTTAGGTTTAGGGACAGGGTTAGTGACAGGGTGAGGGTTAGAGTTAAGGTTGGAGAGACGGTAAGGGTCAGAGTTAGGTTTAGCGACAGTGTTAGGGTTAGGGATCAGGTTAGGTTAGGGTTTAGGGTTAGGGTTAGGGTTAGGGTTAGGAATAGGGGAGGGTTAGTGTTTACATTTTAGGGTTAGGGTTTAGGGATAGGGTTAGGGTTAGGGTTAGGGTTAGAGTTAGGGTTATGGTTAGGGTTAGGTTTTAGGGATACAGTTAGGTTTAGGGTTACGGTTTAGGTTTAGGGTTAGGGTTAAGGTTAGGGTTTAGGGTTAGGGGCAGGATTAGGGTTTGGGACATGGTTAGGTTTACTGTTAGGGTTATATTAAGTTTAGGTTTTGTCTGATGCTTAAGTTTAGGTTTAGGGACAGGGTTAGTGACAGGGTGAGGGTTAGAGTTAAGGTTGGAGAGACGGTAAGGGTCAGAGTTAGGTTTATCGACAGAGTTAGGGTTAGGGATCAGGTTAGGTTAGATTTAGGGTTAGGGTTAGGGTTAGGGTTAGGAATAGGGGAGGGTTAGTGTTTACATTTTAGGGTTAGGGTTTAGGGATAGGGTTAGGTTTAGGGTTAGGGTTAGAGTTAGGGTTACGGTTAGGGTTAGGGTTAGGGTTAGGGTTAGGGTTAGGGTTTAGTGTTTATGGTTAGGGTTAGCGTTAGGGTTAGTGTTTGGGTTTAGGGTTTAGGTTTAGGGTTAGGGTTAGTATTAGGGTTTTGGGTTTAGTGTTAGGGTTAAGGTTAGGGTTAGGGTTAGGTACACGTTTCGGGTTTGAGACATGGTTAGGTTTAGTGTTAGGGTTATAGTTAAGTTTAGGTTTTGGCTGATGGTTAAGGTTAGTTTAGGGACAGGGTTAGTTACAGGGTGAGGGTGAGAGTTAAAGATAGAGAGACGGTAAGTGTCAGAGTTAGGTTTAGCGACAGTGTTAGGGTTAGGGTTAGGTTAGGGTTAGGGTTAGGGTTAGGTGTAGGTTTTAGGGATAGGGTTAGGTTTAGGGTTACGGTTTAGGTTTAGGGTTAGGGTTAAGGTTAGGGTTTAGGGTTTAGGGTTAGGGTTAGGGTTAGGGTTAGCATTAGGTTTAGGGTTAGGGACAGGATTAGGGTTTGGAACATGGTTAGGTTTACTGTTTGGGTTATATTAAGTTTAGGTTTTGTCTGATGCTTAAGTTTAGGTTTAGGTACAGGGTTAGTGACAGGGTGAGGGTTAGAGTTAAGGTTGGAGAGACGGTAAGGGTCAAAGTTAGGTTTAGCGACAGTGTTAGGGTTAGGGATCAGGTTAGGTTAGGGTTTAGGTTTAGGGTTAGGAATAGGGGAGGGTTAGTGTTTACATTTTAGGGTTAGGGTTTAGGGATAAGGTTAGGGTTAGGGTTAGGGTTAGAGTTAATGTTAGGGTTAGGGTTAGGGTTAAGGTTAGGTTTTAGGGATAGGGTTAGGGATAGGGTTACGGTTTAGGTTTAGGGTTAGGGTTCAGGTTAGGGTTTAGGGTTTAGGGTTAGGGTTACGGTTAGAGTTAGGGTTTAGGCTTTAGGGTTAGGGTTAGGGTTAGGGTTAGGGTTAGGGTTTTGGGTTTAGTGTTAGGGTTAAGGTTAGGGTTAGGGTTAGGTACACGTTTCGGGTTTGAGACATGGTTAGGTTTAGTGTTAGGGTTATAGTTAAGTTTAGGTTTTGGCTGATGGTTAAGGTTAGGTTTAGGGACAGGGTTAGTTACAGGGTGAGGGTTAGAGTTAAAGATAGAGAGACGGTAAGAGTCAGAGTTAGGTTTAGCGACAGTGTTAGGGTTAGGGTTAGGGTTAGGTTAGGGTTAGGGTTAGAGTTAGGGTTTAGGTTTAGGGTTAGGTTTTAGGATTTAGGGTTAGGGTTATGGTTAGGGTTAGGGTTAGGGTTAGGGTCAGGATTACGGTTTGGGAAATGGTTAGGTTTAGTGTAGGGTTATAGTTAAATTTTGGTTTTGGCTGATGGTTAAGGTTAGTTTTAGGGACAGGTTTAGTGACAGGGTGAGGGTTAGAGTTAAGTTTAGAGAGACGGTAAGGGTCAGCGTTAGGTTTAGCGACAGTGTTAGTGTTAGGAATCAGATTAGGTTAGGGTTTAGGGTTAGGGTTAGGGTTAGGGTTAGGAATAGGGGAGGGTTAGTGTTTACATTTTAGGGTTAGGGTTTAGGGATAGGGTTAGGGTTAGGGTTAGGGTTAGAGTTAGGATTTAGGCTTTAGGGTTAGGGTTAGGGTTAGAGTTAGGGCTTACGGTTTAGGGTTAGGGTTAGGGTTAGGGTTAGGGTTTCGGGTTTCGGGTTAGGGTTAAGTTTAGGGTTAGTGTTAGGTACACGATTCGGGTTTGAGACATGTTTAGGTTTAGTGTTAGGGTTATGGTTAAGTTTAGGTTTTGGCTGATGGTTAAGGTTAGGTTTAGGGACAGGGTTAGTTACAGGGTGAGTGTTAGGGTTAGGGTTAGGGTTAGGGTTAGGGTTAGGTTTTAGGGATAGGGTTAGGGTTAGGGTTACGGTTTAGGTTTAGGGTTAGGGTTAAGGTTAGGGTTTAGGGTTTAGGGTTAGAGTTAGGGTTAGAGTTAGGGTTTAGGCTTTAGGGTTAGGGTTAGGGTTAGGGTTAGATTTAGGGCTTACTGTTAGGGTTAGGGTTAGGGTTAGGGTTAGGGTTTCGGGTTTCTGTTAGGGTTAAGTTTAGGGTTAGTGTTAGGTACACGATTCGGGTTTGAGACATGTTTAGTTTTAGTGTTAGGGTTATGGTTAAGTTTAGGTTTTGGCTGATGGTTAAGGTTAGGTTTAGGGACAGGGTTAGTTACAGGGTGAGTGTTAGGGTTAGGGTTTGGGTTAGGGTTAGGTTTTAGGGATAGGGTTAGGGTTAGGGTTACGGTTTAGTGTTAGGGTTAGGGTTAAGGTTACGTTTTAGGGTTTAGGGTTAGGGTTAGGGTTAGAGTTAGGGTTTAGGCTTTAGGGTTAGGGTTAGGGTTAGGGTTTAGTGTTTATGGTTAGGGTTAGCGCTAGGGTTAGGGTTTGGGTTTAGGGTTTAGGTTTATGGTTAGGGTTAGTGTTAGGGTTTCGGGTTTAGTGTTAGGGTTAAGGTTAGGGTTATGTTTAGGTACACGTTTCGGGTTTGAGCCATGGTTAGGTTTAGTGTTAGGGTTATAGTTAAATTTAGGTTTTGGCTGATGGTTAAGGTTAGGTTTAGGGACAGGGTTAGTTACAGGGTGAGTGTTAGAATTAAAGATAGAGAGACGTTAAGGGTCAGAGTTAGGTTTAGCGACAGTGTTAGGGTTAGGGTTAGGGTTAGGTTAGGGTTAGGGTTAGTGTTAGGGTTTAGGTTTAGGGTTAGGGTTAGGGTTTAGGATTTAGGTTTAGGGTTATGGTTAGGGTTAGGGTTAGGGTTAGGGTTAGGTACACGATTCGGGTTTGAGACATGGTTAGGTTTAGTGTTAGGGTTATAGTTAAGTTTCGGTTTTGGCTGATGGTTAAGTTTAGGTTTAGGGACAGGGTTAGTTACAGGGTGAGGGTTAGAGTTAAAGATAGAGAGACGGTAAGTGTCAGAGTTAGGTTTAGCGACAGTGTTAGGGTTAGGGTTAGGTTAGGGTTAGGGTTAGGGTTAGGTGTAGGTTTTAGGGATAGGGTTAGGGTTAGGGTTACGGTTTAGTTGTAGGATTAGGGTTAAGGTTAGGGTTTAGGGTTTAGGGTTAGGGTTAGGGTTAGGGTTAGCATTAGGTTTAGGGTTAGGGACAGGATTAGGGTTTGGGACATGGTTAGGTTTACTGTTAGGGTTATATTAAGTTTAGGTTTTGTCTGATGCTTAAGTTTAGGTTTAGGGACAGGGTTAGTGACAGGGTGAGGGTTAGAGTTAAGGTTGGAGAGACGGTAAGGGTCAGAGTTAGGTTTAGCGACAGTGTTAGGGTTAGGGATCAGGTTAGGTTAGGGTTTAGGGTTAGGGTTAGGGTTAGGGTTAGGAATAGGGGAGGGTTAGCGTTTACATTTTAGGGTTAGGGTTTAGGGATAGGGTTAGGGTTAGGGTTAGGGTTAGAGTTAGGGTTAGGGTTAGGGTTAGGTTTTAGGGATAGGGTTAGGGTTAGGGTTACGGTTTAGGTTTAGGGTTAGGGTTAAGGTTAGGGTTTAGGGTTTAGGGTTAGGGTTAGGGTTAGAGTTAGGGTTTAGGCTTTAGGGTTAGGGTTAGTGTTAGGGTTTAGTGTTTAGGGTTAGGGATAGGGTTAGGGTTAGGGTTAGGGTTTAGTGTTTATGGTTAGGGTTAGCGTTAGTGTTAGGTTTTGGGTTTAGTGTTTAGGTTTAGGGTTAGGGTTAGTGTTAGGGTTAGGGTTATGGTTAGTGTTAGGGTTAGGGACAGGATTAGGGTTTGGGACATGGTTAGGTTTACTGTTAGGGTAATATTAAGTTTTGGTTTTGTCTGATGCTTAAGTTTAGGTTTAGGGACAGGGTTAGTGACAGGGTGAGGGTTAGAGTTAAGGTTGGAGAGACGGTAAGGGTCAAAGTTAGGTTTAGCGACAGTGTTAGGGTTAGGGATCCGGTTAGGTTAGGGTTTAGGGTTAGGGTTAGGGTTAGGGTTAGGAATAGGGGAGGGTTAGTGTTTACATTTTAGGGTTAGGGTTTAGGGATAGGGTTAGTGTTAGGGTTAGGGTTAGAGTTAGGGTTAGGGTTAGGGTTAGGGTTAGGGTTAGGTTTTAGGGACAGGGTTAGGGTTAGGGTTACGGTTTAGGTTTAGGGTTAGGGTTCAGGTTAGGGTTTAGGGTTTAGGGTTAGGAATAGGGGAGGGTTAGTGTTTACATTTTAGGGTTAGGGTTTAGGGATAAGTTTAGGGTTAGGGTTAGGGTTAGAGTTAATGTTAGGGTTAGGGTTAGGGTTAAGGTTAGGTTTTAGGGATAGGGTTAGGGATAGGGTTACGGTTTAGGTTTAGGGTTAGGGTTCAGGTTAGGGTTTAGGGTTTAGGGTTAGGGTTACGGTTAGAGTTAGGGTTTAGGCTTTAGGGTTAGGGTTAGGGTTAGGGTTAGGGTTAGGGTTTTGGGTTTAGTGTTAGGGTTAAGGTTAGGGTTAGGGTTAGGTACACGTTTCGGGTTTGAGACATGGTTAGGTTTAGTGTTAGGGTTATAGTTAAGTTTAGGTTTTGGCTGATGGTTAAGGTTAGGTTTAGGGACAGGGTTAGTTACAGGGTGAGGGTTAGAGTTAAAGATAGAGAGACGGTAAGAGTCAGAGTTAGGTTTAGCGACAGTGTTAGGGTTAGGGTTAGGGTTAGGTTAGGGTTAGGGTTAGAGTTAGGGTTTAGGTTTAGGGTTAGGGTTTAGGATTTAGGGTTAGGGTTATGGTTAGGGTTAGGGTTAGGGTTAGGGTCAGGATTACGGTTTGGGAAATGGTTAGGTTTAGTGTAGGGTTATAGTTAAATTTATGTTTTGGCTGATGGTTAAGGTTAGTTTTAGGGACAGGTTTAGTGACAGGGTGAGGGTTAGAGTTAAGTTTAGAGAGACGGTAAGGGTCAGCGTTAGGTTTAGCGACAGTGTTAGTGTTAGGAATCAGATTAGGTTAGGGTTTAGGGTTAGGGTTAGGGTTAGGGTTAGGAATAGGGGAGGGTTAGTGTTTACATTTTAGGGTTAGGGTTTAGGGATAGGGTTAGGGTTAGGGTTAGGGTTAGAGTTAGGATTTAGGCTTTAGGGTTAGGGTTAGGGTTAGAGTTAGGGCTTACGGTTTAGGGTTAGGGTTAGGGTTAGGGTTAGGGTTTCGGGTTTCGGGTTAGGGTTAAGTTTAGGGTTAGTGTTAGGTACACGATTCGGGTTTGAGACATGTTTAGGTTTAGTGTTAGGGTTATGGTTAAGTTTAGGTTTTGGCTGATGGTTAAGGTTAGGTTTAGGGACAGGGTTAGTTACAGGGTGAGTGTTAGGGTTAGGGTTAGGGTTAGGGTTAGGGTTAGGTTTTAGGGATAGGGTTAGGGTTAGGGTTACGGTTTAGGTTTAGGGTTAGGGTTAAGGTTAGGGTTTAGGGTTTAGGGTTAGAGTTAGGGTTAGAGTTAGGGTTTAGGCTTTAGGGTTAGGGATAGTGTTAGGGTTTAGGGTTTAGGGTTAGGGTTAGGGTTCGGGTTAGGGTTAGAGTTTAGTGTTTAAGGTTAGGGTTAGCGTTAGGGTTAGGGTTTGGGTTTAGGGTTTAGGTTTAGGGTTAAGGTTAGTGATAGGGTTTCGGGTTTAGTGTTAGGGTTAAGGTTATGGTTAGGGTTAGGTACACGATTCGGGTTTGAGACATCGTTAGGTTTAGTGTTAGGGTTATAGTTAAGTTTAGGTTTTGGCTGATGGTTAAGTTTAGGTTTCGGTACAGGGTTAGTTACAGGGTGAGGGTTAGAGTTAAAGATAGAGAGACGTTAAGGGTCAGAGTTAGGTTTAGCGACAGTGTTAGGGTTAGGGTTAGGGTTTAGGTTTTAGGATTAGGGTTATGGTTATGGTTAGGGTTAGGGTTAGGGGCAGGATTAGGGTTTGGGACATGGTTAGGTTTACTGTTAGGGTTATATTAAGTTTAGGTTTTGTCTGATGCTTAAGTTTAGGTTTAGGTACAGGGATAGTGACAGGGTGAGGGTTAGAGTTAAGGTTGGAGAGACGGTAAGGGTCAGAGTTAGGTTTAGCGACAGTGTTAGGGTTAGGGATCAGGTTAGGTTAGGGTTTAGGGTTAGGGTTAGGGTTAGTGTTAGGGTTAGGGTTAGGGTTAGGGTTAGGTTTTAGGGATAGGGTTAGGGTTAGGGTTACGGTTTAGGTTTAGGGTTAGGGTTAAGGTTAGGGTTTAGGGTTTAGGTTAGGGTTAGGGTTAGAGTTAGGGTTTAGGCTTTAGGGTTAGGGTTAGTGTTAGGGTTTAGGGTTTAGGGTTAGGGTTAGGGTTAGGGTTAGGGTTAGGGTTTAGTGTTTATGGTTAGGGTTAGCGTTAGGGTTAGTGTTTGGGTTTAGGATTTAGGTTTAGGGTTAGGGTTAGTGTTAAGGTTTTGGGTTTAGTGTTAGGGTTAAGGTTAGGGTTAGGGTTAGGTACACGTTTCGGGTTTGAGACATGGTTAGGTTTAGTGTTAGGGTTATAGTTAAATTTAGGTTTTGCCTGATGGTTAAGGTTAGTTTAGGGACAGGTTTAGTTACAGGGTGAGGGTGAGAGTTAAAGATAGAGAGACGGTAAGTGTCAGAGTTAGGTTTAGCGACAGTGTTAGGGTTAGGGTTAGGTTAGGGTTAGGGTTAGGGTTAGGTGTAGGTTTTAGGGATAGGGTTAGGTTTAGGGTTACGGTTTAGGTTTAGGGTTAGGGTTAAGGTTAGGGTTTAGGGTTTAGGGTTAGGGTTAGGGTTAGGGTTAGCATTAGGTTTAGGGATAGGGACAGGATTAGGGTTTGGGACATGGTTAGGTTTACTGTTAGGGTTATATTAAGTTTAGGTTTTGTCTGATGCTTAAGTTTAGGTTTAGGTACAGGGTTAGTGACAGGGTGAGGGTTAGAGTTAAGGTTGGAGAGACGGTAAGGGTCAGAGTTAGGTTTAGCGACAGTGTTAGGGTTAGGGTTAGGGTTAGGTTAGGGTTAGGGTTAGAGTTAGGGTTTAGGGTTAGGGTTATGGTTAGGGTTTAGGATTTAGTGTTAGGGTTATGTTTAGGGTTAGGGTTAGGGTTAGGGGCAGGATTAGGGTTTGGGAAATGGTTAGGTTTAGTGTAGGGTTATAGTTAAATTTTGGTTTTGGCTGATGGTTAAGGTTAGTTTTAGGGACAGGTTTAGTGACAGGGTGAGGGTTAGAGTTAAGTTTAGAGAGACGGTAAGGGTCAGAGTTAGGTTTAGCGACAGTGTTAGTGTTAGGAATCAGGTTACGTTAGGGTTTAGGGTTAGGGTTAGGGTTAGTGTTAGGAATAGGGGAGGGTTAGTGTTTACATTTTAGGGTTAGGGTTTAGGGATAGGCTTAGGGTTAAGGGTTAGGGTTAGGGTTAGGGTTAGAGTTAGGATTTAGGCTTTAGGGTTAGGGTTAGGGTTAGGGTTAGATTTAGGGCTTACTGTTAGGGTTAGGGTTAGGGTTAGGGTTAGGGTTTCGGGTTTCTGTTAGGGTTAAGTTTAGGGTTAGTGTTAGGTACACGATTCGGGTTTGAGACATGTTTAGTTTTAGTGTTAGGGTTATGGTTAAGTTTAGGTTTTGGCTGATGGTTAAGGTTAGGTTTAGGGACAGGGTTAGTTACAGGGTGAGTGTTAGGGTTAGGGTTTGGGTTAGGGTTAGGTTTTAGGGATAGGGTTAGGGTTAGGGTTACGGTTTAGTGTTAGGGTTAGGGTTAAGGTTACGTTTTAGGGTTTAGGGTTAGGGTTAGGGTTAGAGTTAGGGTTTAGGCTTTAGGGTTAGGGTTAGGGTTAGGGTTTAGTGTTTATGGTTAGGGTTAGCGCTAGGGTTAGGGTTTGGGTTTAGGGTTTAGGTTTATGGTTAGGGTTAGTGTTAGGGTTTCGGGTTTAGTGTTAGGGTTAAGGTTAGGGTTATGTTTAGGTACACGTTTCGGGTTTGAGCCATGGTTAGGTTTAGTGTTAGGGTTATAGTTAAATTTAGGTTTTGGCTGATGGTTAAGGTTAGGTTTAGGGACAGGGTTAGTTACAGGGTGAGTGTTAGAGTTAAAGATAGAGAGACGTTAAGGGTCAGAGTTAGGTTTAGCGACAGTGTTAGGGTTAGGGTTAGGGTTAGGTTAGGGTTAGGGTTAGTGTTAGGGTTTAGGTTTAGGGTTAGGGTTAGGGTTTAGGATTTAGGGTTAGGGTTATGGTTAGGGTTAGGGTTAGGGTTAGGGTTAGGTACACGATTCGGGTTTGAGACATGGTTAGGTTTAGTGTTAGGGTTATAGTTAAGTTTCGGTTTTGGCTGATGGTTAAGTTTAGGTTTAGGGACAGGGTTAGTTCCAGGGTGAGGGTTAGAGTTAAAGATAGAGAGACGGTAAGTGTCAGAGTTAGGTTTAGCGACAGTGTTAGGGTTAGGGTTAGGTTAGGGTTAGGGTTAGGGTTAGGTGTAGGTTTTAGGGATAGGGTTAGGGTTAGGGTTACGGTTTAGTTGTAGGATTAGGGTTAAGGTTAGGGTTTAGGGTTTAGGGTTAGGGTTAGGGTTAGGGTTAGCATTAGGTTTAGGGTTAGGGACAGGATTAGGGTTTGGGACATGGTTAGGTTTACTGTTAGGGTTATATTAAGTTTAGGTTTTGTCTGATGCTTAAGTTTAGGTTTAGGGACAGGGTTAGTGACAGGGTGAGGGTTAGAGTTAAGGTTGGAGAGACGGTAAGGGTCAGAGTTAGGTTTAGCGACAGTGTTAGGGTTAGGGATCAGGTTAGGTTAGGGTTTAGGGTTAGGGTTAGGGTTAGGGTTAGGAATAGGGGAGGGTTAGTGTTTACATTTTAGGGTTAGGGTTTAGGGATAGGGTTAGGGTTAGGGTTAGAGTTAGGGTTAGGGTTAGGGTTAGGTTTTAGGGATAGGGTTAGGGTTAGGGTTACGGTTTAGGTTTAGGGTTAGGGTTAAGGTTAGGGTTTAGGGTTTAGGGTTAGGGTTAGGGTTAGAGTTAGGGTTTAGGCTTTAGGGTTAGGGTTAGTGTTAGGGTTTAGTGTTTAGGGTTAGGGATAGGGTTAGGGTTAGGGTTAGGGTTTAGTGTTTATGGTTAGGGTTAGCGTTAGTGTTAGGTTTTGGGTTTAGTGTTTAGGTTTAGGGTTAGGGTTAGTGTTAGGGTTAGGGTTATGGTTAGGGTTAGGGTTAGGGACAGGATTAGGGTTTGGGACATGGTTAGGTTTACTGTTAGGGTAATATTAAGTTTTGGTTTTGTCTGATGCTTAAGTTTAGGTTTAGGGACAGGGTTAGTGACAGGGTGAGGGTTAGAGTTAAGGTTGGAGAGACGGTAAGGGTCAAAGTTAGGTTTAGCGACAGTGTTAGGGTTAGGGATCCGGTTAGGTTAGGGTTTAGGGTTAGGGTTAGGGTTAGGGTTAGGAATAGGGGAGGGTTAGTGTTTACATTTTAGGGTTAGGGTTTAGGGATAGGGTTAGTGTTAGGTTTAGGGTTAGAGTTAGGGTTATGGTTAGGGTTAGGGTTAGGGTTAGGTTTTAGGGACAGGGTTAGGGTTAGGGTTACGGTTTAGGTTTAGGGTTAGGGTTCAGGTTAGGGTTTAGGGTTTAGTGTTAGGGTTACGGTTAGAGTTAGGGTTTAGGCTTTAGGGTTAGGGTTAGGGTTAGGGTTAGGGTTAGGGTTTTGGGTTTAGTGTTAGGGTTAAGGTTAGGGTTAGGGTTAGGTACACGTTTCGGGTTTGAGACATGGTTAGGTTTAGTGTTAGGGTTATAGTTAAATTTAGGTTTTGGCTGATGGTTAAGGTTAGGTTTAGGGACAGGGTTAGTTACAGGGTGAGGGTTAGAGTTAAAGATAGAGAGACGGTAAGAGTCAGAGTTAGGTTTAGCGACAGTGTTAGGGTTAGGGTTAGGGTTAGGTTAGGGTTAGGGTTAGAGTTAGGGTTTAGGTTTAGGGTTAGGGTTTAGGATTTAGGGTTACGTTTATGGTTAGGGTTAGGGTTAGGGTTAGGGTCAGGATTACGGTTTGGGAAATGGTTAGGTTTAGTGTAGGGTTATAGTTAAGTTTTGGTTTTGGCTGATGGTTAAGGTTAGTTTTAGGGACAGGTTTAGTGACAGGGTGAGGGTTAGAGTTAAGTTTAGAGAGACGGTAAGGGTCAGCGTTAGGTTTAGCGACAGTGTTAGTGTTAGGAATCAGATTAGGTTAGGGTTTAGGGTTAGGGTTAGGGTTAGGGTTAGGAATAGGGGAGGGTTAGTGTTTACATTTTAGAGTTAGGGTTTAGGGATAGGGTTAGGGTTAGGGTTAGGGTTAGAGTTAGGATTTAGGCTTTAGGGTTAGGGTTATGGTTAGAGTTAAGGCTTACGGTTTAGGGTTAGGGTTAGGGTTAGGGTTAGGGTTTCGGGTTTCGGGTTAGGGTTAAGTTTAGGGTTAGTGTTAGGTACACGATTCGGGTTTGAGACATGTTTAGGTTTAGTGTTAGGGTTATGGTTAAGTTTAGGTTTTGGCTGATGGTTAAGGTTAGGTTTAGGGACAGGGTTAGTTACAGGGTGAGTGTTAGGGTTAGGGTTAGGGTTAGGGTTAGGTTTTAGGGATAGGGTTAGGGTTAGGGTTACGGTTTAGGTTTAGGGTTAGGGTTAAGGTTAGGGTTTAGGGTTTAGGGTTAGAGTTAGGGTTAGAGTTAGGGTTAGGAATAGGGGAGGGTTAGTGTTTACATTTTAGGGTTAGGGTTTAAGGATAGGGTTAGGGTTAGGTTTAGGGTTAGAGTTAGGGTTAGGGTTAGGCTTAGGGTTACTGTTTAGGTTTAGGGTTAGGGTTAAGGTTAGGGTTTAGGGTTTAGGGTTAGGGTTAGGGTTAGAGTTAGGGTTTAGGCTTTAGGGTTAGGGTTAGAGTTAGGGTTTAGTTTTATGGTTAGGGTTAGCGTTAGGGTTAGGTTTTGGGTTTAGTGTTTAGGTTTAGGTTTAGGGTTAGTGTTAGGGTTAGGGTTAGTGTTAGGGTTAGGGTTAGGGACAGGACTAGGGTTTGGGACATGGTTAGGTTTACTGTTAGGGTAATATTAAGTTTAGGTTTTGTCTAATGCTTAAGTTTAGGTTTAGGGACAGGGTTAGTACAGGGTGAGGGTTAGAGTTAAGGTTGGAGAGACGGTAAGGGTCAAAGTTAGGTTTAGCGACAGTGTTAGGGTTAGGGATCAGGTTAGGTTAGGGTTTAGGGTTAGGGTTAGGGTTAGGGTTAGGAATAGGGGAGGGTTAGTGTTTACATTTTAGGGTTAGGGTTTAGGGATAGGGTTAGGGTTAGTGTTAGGGTTAGAGTTAGGGTTAGGGTTAGGGTTAGGGTTAGGGTTAGGGTTAGGGTTAGGTACACGATTCGGGTTTGAGACATGGTTAGGTTTAGTGTTAGGGTTATAGTTAAGTTTAGGTTTTGGCTGATGGTTAAGGTTAGGTTTAGGGACAGGATTAGTTACAGGGTGAGGTTTAGAGTTAAAGATAGAGAGACGGTAAGTGTCAGAGTTAGGATTAGCGACAGTGTTAGGGTTAGGGTTAGGGTTAGGTTAGGTTTAGGGTTAGGGTTAGGATTAGGTTTCAGGGATAGGGTTAGGGTTAGGGTTACGGTTTAGTGTTAGGGTTAGGGGTAAGGTTAGGGTTTAGGGTTTAGGGTTAGGGTTAGGGTTAGGGTTAGCATTAGTTTTAGGGTTAGGGACAGGATTAGGGTTTGGGACATGGTTAGGTTTACTGTTAGGGTTATATTAAGTTTAGGTTTTGTCTGATGCTTAAGTTTAGGTTTAGGGACAGGGTTAGTGACAGGGTGAGGGTTAGAGTTAAGGTTGGAGAGACGGTAAGGGTCAGAGTTAGGTTTATCGACAGAGTTAGGGTTAGGGATCAGGTTAGGTTAGATTTAGGGTTAGGGTTAGGGTTAGGGTTAGGAATAGGGGAGGGTTAGTGTTTACATTTTAGGGTTAGGGTTTAGGGATAGGGTTAGGGTTAGGGTTAGGGTTAGAGTTAGGGTTACGGTTAGGGTTAGGGTTAGGGTTAGGGTTAGGGTTACGGTTTAGGTTTAGGGTTAGGGTTAAGGTTAAGGTTTAGGGTTTAGGGTTAGGGTTAGGGATAGAGTTATGGTTTAGGCTTTAGGGTTAGGGTTAGTGTTAGGGTTTAGGGTTTAGGGTTAGGGTTAGGGTTAGGGTTAGGGTTTAGTGTTTATGGTTACGGTTAGCGTTAGGGTTAGGGTTTGGGTTTAGGGTTTAGGTTTAGGGTTAGGGTTAGTGTTAGGGTTTCGGGTTTAGTGTTAGGGTTAAGGTTAGGGTTAGGGTTAGGGTTAGGGTTAGGTTTTAGGGATAGGGTTAGTGTTAAGGTTACGGTTTAGGTTTAGGGTTAGGGTTAAGGTTAGGGTTTAGGGTTTAGGGTTAGGGTTAGGGTTACGGTTAGCATTAGGTTTAGGGTTAGGGACAGGATTAGGGTTTGGGACATGGTTAGGTTTACTGTTAGGGTTATATTAAGTTTAGGTTTTGTCTGATGCTTAAGTTTAGGTTTAGGGACAGGGTTAGTGACAGGTTGAGGGTTAGAGTTAAGGGTGGAGAGACGGTAAGCGTCAGAGTTAGGTTTAGCGACAGTGTTAGGGTTAGGGATCAGGTTAGGTTAGGGTTTAGGGTTAGGGTTAGGGTTAGGGTTAGGAATAGGGGAGGGTTAGTTTTTACATTTCAGGGTTAGGGTTTAGGGATAGGGTTAGGGTTAGGGTTAGGGTTAGGGTTATGGTTAGGGTTAGGGTTAGGTTTTAGGGATAGGGTTAGGGTTAGTGTTTAGGGTTTAGGGTTAGGGTTAGGGTTAGAGTTAGGGTTTAGGATTTAGGGTTAGGGTTAGTGTTAGGGTTTAGGGTTTAGGGTTAGGGTTAGGGTTAGGGTTAGGGTTAGGGTTAGGGTTTAGTGTTTATGGTTAGGGTTAGCGTTAGGGTTAGAGTTTGGGTTTAGTGTTTAGGTTTAGGATTAGGGTTAGTGTTAGGGTTTCGAGTTTAGTGTTAGGGTTAAGGTTAGGGTTAGGGTTAGGTACACGTTTCGGGTTTGAGACATGGTTAGGTTTAGTGTTAGGGTTATAGTTACGTTTAGGTTTTGGCTGATGGTTAAGGTTAGGTTTAGGGACAGGGTTAGTTACAGGGTGAGGGTTAGAGTTAAAGATAGAGAGACGGTAAGGGTCAGAGTTAGGTTTAGCGACAGTGTTAGGGTTAGGGTTAGGGTTAGAGTTAGGGTTTAGGGTTAGGTTTAGGGTTAGGGTTTAGGATTTAGGGTTAGGGTTATGGTTAGGGTTAGGGTTTGGGTTAGGGGCAGGATAAGGGTTTGGGAAATGGTTAGGTTTAGTGTAGGGTTATAGTTAAATTTTGGTTTTGGCTGATGGTTAAGGTTAGTTTTAGGGACAGGTTTAGTGACAGGGTGAGGGTTAGAGTTAAGTTTAGAGAGACGGTAAGGGTCAGAGTTAGGTTTAGCGACAGTGTTAGTGTTAGGGATCAGGTTAGTTTAGGGTTTAGGGTTAGGGTTAGGGTTAGAGTTAGGAATAGGGGAGGGTTAGTGTTTAGATTTTAGGGTTAGGGTTTAGGGATAGGGTTAGGGTTAGGGTTAGGGTTAAGGTTAGGGTTAGGGTTAGGTTTAGGGTTTAGTGTTTATGGTTAGGGTTAGCGTTAGTGTTAGGGTTTGGGTTTAGGGTTTAGGTTTAGGGTTAGGGTTAGTGTTAGGGTTTCGGGTTTATTGTTAGGGTTAAGGTTAGGGTTAGGGTTAGGTACACGTTTTGTGTTTGAGACATGGTTAGGTTTAGTGTTAGGGTTATAGTTAAGTTTAGGTTTTGGCTGATGGTTAAGGTTAGGTTTAGGGACAGGGTTAGTTACACAGTGAGGGTTAGAGTTAAAGATAGAGAGACGGTAAGTGTCAGAGTTAGGTTTAGCGACAGTGTTAGGGATAGGGTTAGGGTTAGGTTAGGGTTAGGGTTAGGGTTAGGGTTAGGGTTAGGTTTTAGGGATAGGGTTGGTGTTAGGGTTACGGTTTAGGTTTAGGTTTAGGGTTAAGGTTAGGGTTTAGGGTTTAGGGTTAGGGTTAGGGTTAGGGTTAGCATTAGTTTTAGGGTTAGGGACAGGATTAGGGTTTGGGACATGGTTAGGTTTACTGTTAGGGTTATATTAAGTTTAGGTTTTGTCTGATGCTTAAGTTTAGGTTTAGGGACAGGGTTAGTGACAGGGTGAGGGTTAGAGTTAAGGTTGTAGAGACGGTAAGGGTCAGAGTTAGGTTTAGCGACAGTGTTAGGGTTAGGGATCAGGTTAGGTTAGGGTTTAGGGTTAGGGTTAGGGTTAGGGTTAGGAATAGGGGAGGGTTAGTGTTTACATTTTAGGGTTAGGGTTTAGGGATAGGGTTAGGGTTAGGGTTAGGGTTAGAGTTAGGGTTAGGGTTAGGGTTAGGTTTTAGGGATAGGGTTAGGGTTAGGGTTACGGTTTAGGTTTAGGGTTAGGGTTAAGGTTAGGATTTAGGGTTTAGGGTTAGGGTTAGGGTTAGAGATAGGGTTTAGGCTTTAGGGTTAGGGTTAGTGTTAGGGTTTAGGGTTTAGTGTTAGGGTTAGAGTTAGGGTTAAGGTTAGGGTTTAGTGTTTATGGTTAGGGTTAGCGTTAGGGTTAGGTTTTGGGTTTAGTGTTTAGGTTTAGCGTTAGGGTTAGTGTTAGGGTTAGGGTTAGGGTTAGGGTTAGGGTTAGGGACAGGATTAGGGTTTGGGACATGGTTAGGTTTACTGTTAGGGTAATATTAAGTTTAGGTTTTGTCTGATGCTTAAGTTTAGGTTTAGGGACAGGGTTAGTGACAGGGTGAGGGTTAGAGTTAAGGTTGGAGAGACGGTAAGGGTCAGAGTTAGGTTTAGCGACAGTGTTAGGGTTAGGGATCAGGTTAGGTTAGGGTTTAGGGTTAGGGTTAGGGTTAGGGTTAGGAATAGGGGAGGGTTAGTGTTTACATTTTAGGGTTAGGGTTTAGGGATAGGGTTAGGGTTAGGGTTAGGTTTAGAGTTAGGGTTATGGTTAGGGTTAGGTTTTAGGGATACGGTTAGGGTTAGGGTTACGGTTTAGGTTTAGGGTTAGGGTTAAGGTTAGGGTTTAGGGTTAGGGGCAGGATTAGGGTTTGGGACATGGTTAGGTTTACTGTTAGGGTTATATTAAGTTTAGGTTTTGTCTGATGCTTAAGTTTAGGTTTAGGGACAGAGTTAGTGACAGGGTGAGGGTTAGAGTTAAGGTTGGAGAGACGGTAAGGGTCAGAGTTAGGTTTAGCGACAGTGTTAGGGTTAGGGATCAGGTTAGGTTAGATTTAGGGTTAGGGTTAGGGTTAGGGTTAGGAATAGGGGAGGGTTAGTGTTTACATTTTAGGGTTAGGGTTTAGGGATAGGGTTAAGGTTAGGGTTAGGGTTAGAGTTAGGGTTACGGTTAGGGTTAGGGTTAGGGTTAGGGTTAGGGTTACGGTTTAGGTTTAGGGTTAGGGTTAAGGTTAGGGTTTAGGGTTTAGGGTTAGGGTTAGGGATAGAGTTATGGTTTAGGCTTTAGGGTTAGGGTTAGTGTTAGGGTTTAGGGTTTAGTGTTAGGGTTAGGGTTAGGGTTAGGGTTTAGTGTTTATGGTTACGGTTAGCGTTAGGGTTAGGGTTTGGGTTTAGGGTTTAGGTTTAGGGTTAGGGTTAGTGTTAGGGTTACGGGTTTAGTGTTAGGGTTAAGGTTAGGGTTAGGGTTAGGGTTACGGTTAGGGTTAGGGTTAGGTTTTAGGGATAGGGTTAGTGTTAAGGTTACGGTTTAGGTTTAGGGTTAGGGTTAAGGTTAGGGTTTAGGGTTTAGGGTTAGGGTTAGGGTTAGGGTTAGCATTAGGTTTAGGGTTAGGGACAGGATTAGGGTTTGGGACATGGTTAGGTTTACTGTTAGGGTTATATTAAGTTTAGGTTTTGTCTGATGCTTAAGTTTAGGTTTAGGGACAGGGTTAGTGACAGGTTGAGGGTTAGAGTTAAGGGTGGAGAGACGGTAAGCGTCAGAGTTAGGTTTAGCGACAGTGTTAGGGTTAGGGATCAGGTTAGGTTAGGGTTTAGGGTTAGGGTTAGGGTTAGGGTTAGGAATAGGGGAGGGTTAGTTTTTACATTTTAGGGTTAGGGTTTAGGGATAGGGTTAGGGTTAGGGTTAGGGTTATGGTTAGGGTTAGGGTTAGGTTTTAGGGATAGGGTTAGGGTTAGGGTTTAGGGTTTAGGGTTAGGGTTAGGGTTAGAGTTAGGGTTTAGGATTTAGGGTTAGGGTTAGTGTTAGGGTTTAGGGTTTAGGGTTAGGGTTAGGGTTAGGGTTAGGGTTAGGTTTAGGGTTTAGTGTTTATGGTTAGGGTTAGCGTTAGGGTTAGAGTTTGGGTTTAGTGTTTAGGTTTAGGGTTAGGGTTAAGGTTAGGGTTTAGGGTTTAGCGTTAGGGTTAGGGTTAGAGATAGGGTTTAGGCTTTAGGGTTAGGGTTAGTGTTAGGGTTTAGGGTTTAGTGTTAGGGTTAGGGTTAGGGTTAGGGTTAGGGTTTAGTGTTTATGGTTAGGGTTAGCGTTAGGGTTAGGGTTTGGGTTTAGTGTTTAGGTTTAGGGTTAGGGTTAGTGTTAGGGTTAGGGTTAGGGTTAGGGTTAGGGTTAGGGTTAGGGACAGGATTAGGGTTTGGGACATGGTTAGGTTTACTGTTAGGGTAATATTAAGTTTAGGTTTTGTCTGATGCATAAGTTTAGGTTTAGGGACAGGGTTAGTGACAGGGTGAGGGTTAGAGTTAAGGGTGGAGAGACGGTAAGGGTCAGAGTTAGGTTTAGCGACAGTGTTAGGGTTAGGGATCAGGTTAGGTTAGGGTTTAGGGTTAGGGTTAGGGTTAGGGTTAGGAATAGGGGAGGGTTAGTGTTTACATTTTAGGGTTAGGGTTTAGGGATAGGGTTAGGGTTAGGGTTAGGGTTAGAGTTAGGGTTAGGGTTAGGGTTAGGGTTAGGGTTAGGGTTAGGGTTAGGGTTAGGTACACGATTCGGGTTTGAGACATGGTTAGGTTTAGTGTTAGGGTTATAGTTAAGTTTAGGTTTTGGCTGATGGTTAAGGTTAGGTTTAGGGACAGGATTAGTTACAGGGTGAGGGTTAGAGTTAAAGATAGAGAGACGGTAAGTGTCAGAGTTAGGTTTAGCGACAGTGTTAGGGTTAGGGTTAGGGTTAGGTTAGGTTTAGGGTTAGGGTTAGGATTAGGTTTCAGGGATAGGGTTAGGGTTAGGGTTACGGTTTAGTGTTAGGGTTAGGGGTAAGGTTAGGGTTTAGGGTTTAGGGTTAGGGTTAGGGTTAGGGTTAGCATTAGTTTTAGGGTTAGGGACAGGATTAGGGTTTGGGACATGGTTAGGTTTACTGTTAGGGTTATATTAAGTTTAGGTTTTGTCTGATGCTTAAGTTTAGGTTTAGGGACAGGGTTAGTGACAGGGTGAGGGTTAGAGTTAAGGTTGGAGAGACGGTAAGGGTCAGAGTTAGGTTTAGCGACAGTGTTAGGGTTAGGGATCAGGTTAGGTTAGGGTTTAGGGTTAGGGTTAGGGTTAGGGTTAGGAATAGGGGAGGGTTAGTGTTTACATTTTAGGGTTAGTGTTTAGGGATAGGGTTAGGGTTAGGGTTAGGGTTAGAGTTAGGGTTATGGTTAGGGTTAGGTTTTAGGGATACAGTTAGGGTTAGGGTTACGGTTTAGGTTTAGGGTTAGGGTTAAGGTTAGGGTTTAGGGTTAGGGGCAGGATTAGGGTTTGGGACATGGTTAGGTTTACTGTTAGGGTTATATTAAGTTTAGGTTTTGTCTGATGCTTAAGTTTAGGTTTAGGGACAGGGTTAGTGACAGGGTGAGGGTTAGAGTTAAGGTTGGAGAGACGGTAAGGGTCAGAGTTAGGTTTATCGACAGAGTTAGGGTTAGGGATCAGGTTAGGTTAGATTTAGGGTTAGGGTTAGGGTTAGGGTTAGGAATAGGGGAGGGTTAGTGTTTACATTTTAGGGTTAGGGTTTAGGGATAGGGTTAGGGTTAGGGTTAGGGTTAGAGTTAGGGTTACGGTTAGGGTTAGGGTTAGGGTTAGGGTTAGGGTTACGGTTTAGGTTTAGGGTTAGGGTTAAGGTTAGGGTTTAGGGTTTAGGGTTAGGGTTAGGGATAGAGTTATGGTTTAGGCTTTAGGGTTAGGGTTAGTGTTAGGGTTTAGGGTTTAGGGTTAGGGTTAGGGTTAGGGTTAGGGTTTAGTGTTTATGGTTACGGTTAGCGTTAGGGTTAGGGTTTGGGTTTAGGGTTTAGGTTTAGGGTTAGGGTTAGTGTTAGGGTTTCGGGTTTAGTGTTAGGGTTAATGTTAGGGTTAGGGTTAGGGTTAGGGTTAGGGTTAGGGTTAGGTTTTAGGGATAGGGTTAGTGTTAAGGTTACGGTTTAGGTTTAGGGTTAGGGTTAAGGTTAGGGTTTAGGGTTTAGGGTTAGGGTAAGGGTTAGGGTTAGCATTAGGTGTAGGGTTAGGGACAGGATTAGGGTTTGGGACATGGTTAGGTTTACTGTTAGGGTTATATTAAGTTTAGGTTTTGTCTGATGCTTAAGTTTAGGTTTAGGGACAGGGTTAGTGACAGGGTGAGGGTTAGAGTTAAGGGTGGAGAGACGGTAAGCGTCAGAGTTAGGTTTAGCGACAGTGTTAGGGTTAGGGATCAGGTTAGGTTAGGGTTTAGGGTTAGGGTTAGGGTTAGGGTTAGGAATAGGGGAGGGTTAGTTTTTACATTTTAGGGTTAGGGTTTAGGGATAGGGTTAGGGTTACGGTTAGGGTTATGGTTAGGGTTAGGGTTAGGTTTTAGGGATAGGGTTAGGGTTAGGGTTTAGGGTTTAGGGTTAGGGTTAGGGTTAGAGTTAGGGTTTAGGATTTAGGGTTAGGGTTAGTGTTAGGGTTTAGGGTTTAGGGTTAGGGTTAGGGTTAGGGATAGGGTTAGGGTTAGGGTTTAGTGTTTATGGTTAGGGTTAGCGTTAGTGTTAGAGTTTGGGTTTAGTGTTTAGGTTTAGGGTTAGGGTTAGTGTTAGGGTTTCGAGTTTAGTGTTAGGGTTAAGGTTAGGGTTAGGGTTAGGTACACGTTTCGGGTTTGAGACATGGTTAGGTTTAGTGTTAAGGTTATAGTTACGTTTAGGTTTTGGCTGATGGTTAAGTTTAGGTTTAGGGACAGGGTTAGTTACAGGGTGAGGGTTAGAGTTAAAGATAGAGAGACGGTAAGGGTCAGAGTTAGGTTTAGCGACAGTGTTAGGGTTAGGGTTAGGGTTAGAGTTAGGGTTTAGGGTTAGGGTTACGGTTAGGGTTTAGGATTTAGGGTTAGGGTTATGGTTAGGGTTAGGGTTTGGGTTAGGGGCAGTATAAGGGTTTGGGAAATGGTTAGGTTTAGTGTAGGGTTATAGTTAAATTTTGGTTTTGGCTGATGGTTAAGGTTAGTTTTAGGGACAGGTTTAGTGACAGGGTGAGGGTTAGAGTTAAGTTTAGAGAGACGGTAAGGGTCAGAGTTAGATTTAGCGACAGTGTTAGTGTTAGGGATCAGGTTAGTTTAGGGTTTAGGGTTAGGGTTAGGGTTAGAGTTAGGAATAGGGGAGGGTTAGTGTTTAGATTTTAGGGTTAGGGTTTAGGGATAGGGTTAGGGTTAGGGTTAGGGTTAAGGTTAGGGTTAGGGTTAGGTTTAGGGTTTAGTGTTTATGGTTAGAGTTAGCGTTAGTGTTAGGGTTTGGGTTTAGGGTTTAGGTTTAGGGTTAGGGTTAGTGTTAGTGTTTCGGGTTTATTGTTAGGGTTAAGGTTAGGGTTAGGGTTAGGTACACGTTTCGTGTTTGAGACATGGTTAGGTTTAGTGTTAGGGTTATAGTTAAGTTTAGGTTTTGGCTGATGATTAAGGTTAGGTTTAGGGACAGGGTTAGTTACACAGTGAGGGTTAGAGTTAAAGATAGAGAGACGGTAAGTGTCAGAGTTAGGTTTAGCGACAGTGTTAGGGTTAGGGTTAGGGTTAGCTTAGGGTTAGGGATAGGGTTAGGGTTAGGGTTACGGTTTAGGTTTAGGTTTAGGGTTAAGGTTAGGGTTTAGGGTTTAGGGTTAGGGTTAGGGTTAGGGTTAGCATTAGTTTTAGGGTTAGGGACAGGATTAGGGTTTGGGACATGGTTAGGTTTACTGTTAGGGTTATATTAAGTTTAGGTTTTGTCTGATGCTTAAGTTTAGGTTTAGGGACAGGGTTAGTGACAGGGTGAGGGTTAGAGTTAAGGTTGGAGAGACGGTAAGGGTCAGAGTTAGGTTTAGCGACAGTGTTAGGGTTAGGGATCAGGTTAGGTTAGGGTTTAGGGTTAGGGTTAGGGTTAGGGTTAGGAATAGGGGAGGGTTAGTGTTTACATTTTAGGGTTAGGGTTTAGGGATAGGGTTAGGGTTAGGGTTAGGGTTAGAGTTAGGGTTAGGGTTAGGGTTAGGTTTTAGGGATAGGGTTAGGTTTAGGGTTACGGTTTAGGTTTAGGGTTAGGGTTAAGGTTAGGGTTAGGGTTTAGGGTTAGGGTTAGGGTTAGAGATAGGGTTTAGGCTTTAGGGTTAGGGTTAGTGTTAGGGTTTAGGGTTTAGTGTTAGGGTTAGGGTTAGGGTTAGCGTTAGGGTTTACTGTTTATGGTTAGGGTTAGCGTTAGGGTTAGGGTTTGGGTTTAGTGTTTAGGTTTAGGGTTAGGGTTAGTGTTAGGGTTAGGGTTAGGGTTAGGGTTAGGGTTAGGGTTAGGTTTTAGGGATACAGTTAGGGTTAGGGTTACAGTTTAGGTTTAGAGTTAGGGTTAAGGTTAGGGTTTAGGGTTAGGGGCAGGATTAGGGTTTGGGACATGGTTAGGTTTACTGTTAGGGTTATATTAAGTTTAGGTTTTGTCTGATGCTTAAGTTTAGGTTTAGGGACAGGGTTAGTGACAGGGTGAGGGTTAGAGTTAAGGTTGGAGAGACGGTAAGGGTCAGAGTTAGGTTTATCGACAGAGTTAGGGTTAGGGATCAGGTTAGGTTAGATTTAGGGTTAGGGTTAGGGTTAGGGTTAGGAATAGGGGAGGGTTAGTGTTTACATTTTAGGGTTAGGGTTTAGGGATAGGGTTAGGGTTAGGGTTAGGGTTAGAGTTAGGGTTACGGTTAGGGTTAGGGTTAGGGTTAGGGTTAGGGTTACGGTTTAGGTTTAGGGTTAGGGTTAAGGTTAGGGTTTAGGGTTTAGGGTTAGGGTTAGGGATAGAGTTATGGTTTAGGCTTTAGGGTTAGGGTTAGTGTTAGGGTTTAGGGTTTAGGGTTAGGGTTAGGGTTAGGGTTAGGGTTTAGTGTTTATGGTTACGGTTAGCGTTAGGGTTAGGGTTTGGGTTTAGGGTTTAGGTTTAGGGTTAGGTTTAGTGTTAGGGTTTCGGGTTTAGTGTTAGGGTTAATGTTAGGGTTAGGGTTAGGGTTAGGGTTAGGGTTAGGGTTAGGTTTTAGGGATAGGGTTAGTGTTAAGGTTACGGTTAGGGTTAGGGTTAGGGGCAGGATTAGGGTTTGGGACATGGTTAGGTTTACTGTTAAGGTTATATTAAGTTTAGGTTTTGTCTGATGCTTAAGTTTAGGTTTAGGGATAGGGTTAGGGTTAGGGTTAGAGTTAGGGTTAGGGTTAGGGTTAGGGTTTAGGGTTTACGGTTTGGGTTAAAGATAGGGTTAGGGTTAGGCTTAGGTTTTAGGGTTAGGGTTAGGTTTAGGGATAGGGGTAGGGTAGGGTTAGGGTTAGGGACAGGATTAGGGTTTGGGACATGGTTAGGTTTAGTGTTAGGGTTATAGTTAAGTTTAGGTTTTGTCTGATGCTTAAGTTTAGGTTTAGGGACAGGGTTATTGACAGGGTGAGGGTTAGAGTTAAGGGTGGAGAGACAGTAAGGGTCAGAGTTAGGTTTAGCGACAGTGTTAGGGGTAGGGTTAATATTAGAGGCAGAGTTAGGGTTAAGGTTAGCGTTATGGTTAGAAACAGATTAGGTTGAGTGATAGTGTTAGTATTAGTGACAGGGTTACTGTTAGGGTTAGGGTTAGGGTTTAGGATTTAGGGTTAGGGTTATGGTTCGGGTTAGGTTTAGGGTTAGGGACACGATTGGGGTTTGGAACATGGTTAAGTTCAGTGTTAGGGTTATAGTTAAGTTTAGGTATTGGCTGATGGTTAAGGTTAGGGTTAGGGACAGGATTAGTGACAGGGTGAGGGTTAGAGTTAAGTTTAGAGAGACAGTAAGGATCAGAGTTAGGTTTAGCGACAGTGTTAGGGTTAGGGTTAGGGTTATGTTAGGGTTAGGGTTAGGTTTAGAGTTAGCGTTTAGAGTTAGGGTTAGGGTTTAGGATTAGGGTTAGGGTTAGCATTAGCGTTAGGGTTAGGGTTCGGGTTAGTGTTTAGGGTTTAGGGTTAGGGTTAGGTACAGGATTAGGGTTTGAGACATGGTTAGGTTTTGTGTTAGGGTTAGTTTTAGGGTTAGGGTTAAGGTTTAGGGTTAGGTTTAGGGTTACGGTTAGGGACTGGATTAGGTTTTGGGACATGATTAGGTTTAGTGTTAGGGTTATAGTTAAGTTTTGGTTCTGGCTGATGGTTAGGGTTAGGGTTAGGGTTAGGTTTTAGGGATAGGGTTAGGGTTAGGGTTAGGGTTTAGGTTTAAGGTTAGGGTTAAGGTTAGGGTTTAGGGTTTAGGGTTAGGGTTAGGGTTTAGGTTAGCGTTAGGTTTAGGGTTAGGGACAGGATTAGGGTTGGGGACATGGTTAGGTTTAGTGTTAGGGTTATAGTTAAGTTTAGGTTTTGTCTGATGCTTAAGTTTAGGTTTAGGGACTGGGTTAGTGACAGGGTGAGGGTTAGAGTTAAGGTTGGAGAGACGGTAAGGGTCAGAGTTAGGTTTAGCAACAGTGTTAAGGTTAGGGTTAATATTAGTGGCAGAGTTAGGGTTAAGGTTAGAGTTAGGTTAGGGTTCGTGTTAGGATTATGGTTAGGTACAGATTTGGGAAGAGTGTTAGGGCTCCATTTAGAGTTAGGTCTAGGGATACGTTTAGATTTAGGTTTTGGGTTAGGAAAAGGGTTAGCTACAGGGGCAGGAATAGGGTAGGGACACAGTGAGTGTTAGAGTTAGGATTAGGGTTAGGGTTAGGGTTAGGGTTTGGGTTAGGGTTAGGGTTAGGGTTTAGGGTTACAGTTAGGGTTAGGATTAGGGTTTAGGGTTTAGGGTTTAGTGTTTAGCGTTAGGGTTAGCCTTAGGGTTGGGTTAGGTTTAGGGTTAGGGTTTAGGGTTAGGGTTATGGTTAGGGTTAGGGACAGGATTAGGGTTTGGGACATGGTTAGGTTTAGTTTTAGGGTTATAGTTAAGTTTAGGTTTTGTCTGATGCTTAAGTTTAGGTTTAGGGACAGGGTTATTGACAGGGTGAGTGTTAGAGTTAAGGGTGGAGAGACGGTAAGGGTCAGAGTTAGGTTTAGCGACAGTGTTAGGGTTAGGGTTAATATTAGAGTCAGCGTTAAGGTTAAGGTTAGCGTTATGGTTAGAAACAGATTAGGTTGAGTGATAGTGTTAGTATTAGTGACAGGCTTAGTGTTAGTGTTAGCGTTAGGGTTTGGGACAGTGTTAGGGTTAGGTTTGGAGTTGAGTTTAGTGTTAGGTTTCAGTTTAGGGCTATGGTAAGTGTTAGAGACAGGGTGGCCTTCGGATTAGGGTAGGGATAGGGTCAGGCACAGGGATAGGGATACGATTATGCTTAGGGTTGGGATTAGAAACAGGTTAAAAGTTAAGGTCATGTTTAGGGACAGGTATGGTTACGGTTAGGGTTAAGGGTTAGAGTCAGAGTTAAGGTTAAGGTTAGCGTTATGGTTAGAAGCAGATTAGGTTGAGTGATAGTGTTAGTATTAGTGACAGGCTTAGTGTTAGCGTTAGCGTTAGGGTTTGGGACAGTGTTAGGGTTAGGTTTGGAGTTGAGTTTAGTGTTAGGTTTCAATTTAGTCCTAGGGTTAGTGTTAGATGCAGGGTGGCCTTCAGATTAGGGTAGGGATAGGGTCAGGCACAGGGATAGGGATATGGTTATGGTTAGGGTTGGGATTAGAAACAGGTTTAAAGTTAGGGTCAGGGTTAGAGACGGGTATGTTTAGGGTTTGGTCAAGGTATAGGTAAGATTTAGGTTAAGATTAGGGACAGGTTACAGTTAGGTTTATGGTTAGGAACAAGATTAGGGCTAGGGTTGAGGTGTATGTTAGTGTCAGGGTTAGGTCTGAAGTAGGATTAGAGTTAGGGTTAGAATTAGAGTTAGGGGAACGGTTAGGATTAAGGATAGGTTTAGGGTTAACGTTACGCACAGGAATAGGGTTATGATTAGGGATAGGTACAGAGTTAGGTTGAAGAGTACGAACAGGCTTATGGATTATTAGGGTTAGGGTTTATGACACAATTAGGGTCACGGTTAGAGTTACACTTAGCTTTACCGACATGGTTAGATTTAGGGTTACTGTGAGTGTTAAGTTTAGGACAGGTTAAGGGTTAGTGTTAGAGTTAGGGTCAGGGCTAGGGTTAGGTTTCTGGTTCGATTTACATTTAGGGTTATGGTTAAAGACAAGCTAGTGTTCTGGTTAGGATTAGGGTTTCCGTTAAAATTAGGGACACAGTTAAGGTTACTGTAAGGTTTAGGGTTAGGGATAAAGACACGGTTTGGTTTAGGGTATGGGTTTGGGGGAGATTCAGTGTTAGGGACAGGTTAGGGTAGGATTAGTGTTAGGGGTACAGGCAGTTTTCGGGTTAGAGTTACAAAATTGGTTATGAGTAAGTGTAAAAACAGGGTTAGGGTTAGTGAAGTCGTTAAGGTTAGGGTTAGGATTAGCTGCAGGGTTAGGTTTAGGGAGATGGTTAGGTTTGGGGTTTGTGTGAAGTTTAGAAAAATGATTATTTTCAGAGTTCGGTTTAGGAAAAGGCTTACAATAACAGGGTTTGGATTAAGAAGAGTATGCATGGTAGGCACACGGATGGCTTAGGTTTCGCATGAGGGTGAGGAATACAATTGGGGTTTTCATTTGACATAGGGGAGGTCTTAGGGTTAGAGACAAGGTTAAGGTTAGGGACAGCATTAGGGTTAGAGACAAGATTAAGGTTAGGGACACTGTCAGGGTTAGTGTTAAGTTTGAGTTTAGGGTTACACTTAGGGTTAGGGACAAAATTAGGGTTAGGGTTATGGACAGTGTTAGGTTTAGGGTTAAAGTTAGGGTCAGCGCTCAAGTTAAGGTTAACATTAAGGTTAGGGATAGGTTTAGGGGTAGGGTTAGAAACAAGGTTAGACTTACGGTGAGGATTAGAGGCACGGTTATTTTTAAATTAGGGTTCAAAACAGAGTTAAGGGTAGTGTTAGGGTTAGGAATACTTTTTAGGGTTAGGGTTTGGTTTAGGGTTTGTTTTAGGGTTCGGGGCAGAGTTAGGGTTAGAAACACAGTTAGTGTTCGGTTTAGGGTTAAGCATAGGGACAGAGTTAGTGTTAGAGTTAAGGTTAAGGACAGGGTTATGATTAGGGTCAGGGTTAGTGTTCAGGACAGTGTCAGGGCAGGCCGTAGGATCAGGGTAGGGTTTTGGTTCAGGTTAGGATATGCTAGGGTTAGGGTTAGGGGCATAGCTAGGGTTGAGGGCAGAGTCAGTGTTATGGTTAGGAACATGGCTAAGGTGAGGGTTCTTGTTAGGGACCGTTTCAGGGTTACGTTTAGTGTTAAGGGTTGGGTTGGAATGGAGGACACGGTTAGGGTTTGTGTTAGGGTATCACGCCTCACGTGACATCGGCTGGGGAACTACAGTTACATGGCGAAGAGTTAAGAAACTCCAGAGCCAAAAATAGAGTTTCTGTGGGCCAGTGTTCTCATCTCTGAGGCCCAAGCCTTAATATTGTGGGCGCATAGCTTTTCTTTACAACTGCCACCAAGAAGCCAATTTGAATATCTATACACAGGGAGTTGATTCTATTTGTCTGGCAGCTGCTTCGCCAAAACTCATTGTGATCAAACACAAGTTTTGCTTTCACATGTACGTATGATCCCCCGGATGGACTCAGCATTCTGAGACCACCGGATAAGGAAGTTGTACTGAGATCATTCCCTCTGGTCTTAGCATTCGGAGACACTTCCTTATGACGTGAAAGGCTCAGTGCACAGGATCATTCGAATCGGCAGCTCCACGGTGACATTAGGGTTAGGTTTATAAACAGGATGAAGTTAGGGGTAGGGTTAGGGTTACCGACAGAGTTTGCTTTAGGGTAAGGGACAGGATTAGAACTAGGATTAGGTTTAGAGACACGGTTAGAATTAGGGTTAGTTTTAGGTTTAGTGTTGAAGGACAGAGTTAGGGTTTGGGTTAGCATTAGGGTTAGGGTTCGTGTTAGGATTAGGGTTAGGGACAGAGTTGGGAAGACTGTTAGGGCTCCATTTAGAGTTAGGGCTAGGGATACGTTTAGGGTTAGGTTTTGGGTTAGGAAAAGGGTTAGCTACAGGGGCAGGTATAGTTTAGGGACACAGTGAGTGTTAGAGTTAGGATTAGGGTTAGGGTTAAGGTTAGGGTTTGGGTTAGGGTTAGGGTTATGGTTAGGTTTAGGGTTTAGGTTTAGGGTTAGGGTTAGGGTTTAGGGTTTAGGGTTTAGGGTTTAGGATTAGGGTTAGCGTTAGGGTTAGGGTTAGGGTTAGGGTTTAGGGTTTACGGTTTGTGTTAGGGTTAGGGTTAGGTTTAGGGTTAGGGTTATGGTTTAGGGTTAGGGTTAGGGTTAGGGTTAGGGTTAGGGTTAGGGACAGGATTAGGGTTTGGGACATGGTTAGGTTTAGTGTTAGGGTTATAGTTAAGTTTAGGTTTTGTCTGATGCTTAAGTTTAGGTTTAGGGACAGGGTTATTGACAGGGTGAGGGTTAGAGTTAAGGGTGGAGCGACGGTAAGGGTCAGAGTTAGGTTTAGCGACAGTGTTAGGGTTAGGGTTAGGGTTAGAGTTAGGGTTTAGGGTTAGGTTTAGTGTTAGGGTTTAGGGTTTAGGTTTAGGGTTAGGGTTAATGTTAGGGTTTAGGGTTTAGGGTTAGGGTTAGGGTTAGTGTTATGGTTTAGGCTTTAGGGTTAGGGATAGTGTTAGGGTTTAGGGTTTAGGGTTAGGGTTAGGGTTAGGGTTAGGGTTAGGGTTTAGTGTTTAAGGTTAGGGTTAGCGTTAGGGTTAGGGTTTGGGTTTAGGGTTTAGGTTTAGGGTTAGGGTTAGCGTTAGGGTTAGGGTTTGGATTTAGGGTTTAGGTTTAGGGTTAGGGTTAGCGTTAGGGTTAGGGTTTGGGTTTAGGGTTTAGGTTTAGGGTTAGGGTTAGCGTTAGGGTTAGGGTTTGGGTTTAGGGTTTAGGTTTAGGGTTAGGGTTAGTGTTAGGGTTTCGGGTTTAGTGTTAGGGTTAAGGTTATGGTTAGGGTTAGGTACACGATTCGGGTTTGAGACATGGTTAGGTTTAGTGTTAGGGTTATAGTTAAGTTTAGGTTTTGGCTGATGGTTAAGGTTAGGTTTAGGGACAGGGTTAGTGACAGGGTGAGGGTTAGAGTTAAGGTTGGAGAGACGGTAAGGGTCAGAGTTAGGTTTAGCGACAGTGTTAGGGTTAGGGATCAGGTTAGGTTAGGGTTTAGGGTTAGCGTTAGGGTTAGGCTTAGGAATAGGGGAGGGATAGTGTTTACATTTTAGGGTTAGCGTTTAGGGATAGGGTTAGGGTTAGGATTAGGGTTAGAGTTAGGGTTAGGGTTAGGGTTAGGGTTAGGGTTAGGTTTTAGGGATAGGGTTAGGGTTAGGGTTACGGTTTAGGTTTAGGGTTAGGGTTAAGGTTAGGGTTTAGGGTTTAGGGTTAGGGTTAGGGTTAGAGTTAGGGTTTAGGCTTTAGGGTTAGGGTTAGGGTTAGAGTTTAGTGTTTAAGGTTAGGGTTAGCGTTAGGGTTAGGGTTTGGGTTTAGGGTTTAGGTTTAGGGTTAGGGTTAGTGTTATGGGTCGGGTTTAGTGTTAGGGTTAAGGTTATGGTTAGGGTTAGGTACACGATTCAGGTTTGAGACATGGTTAGGTTTAGTGTTAGGGTTATAGTTAAGTTTAGGTTTTGGCTGATGGTTAAGGTTAGGTTTAGGGACAGGGTCAGTTACAGGGTGAGGGTTAGAGTTAAAGATAGAGAGACGGTAAGTGTCAGAGTTAGGTTTAGCGACAGTGTTAGGGTTAGGTTTAGGGTTAGGTTAGGTTTAGGGTTAGGGTTAGGTGTAGGTTTTAGGGATAGGGTTAGGGTTAGGGTTAGGGTTTAGGTTTAGGGTTAGGGTTAAGGTTAGGGTTTAGGGTTTAGTGTTAGGGTTAGGGTTAGAGTTAGGGTTTAGACTTTAGGGTTAGGGTTAGTGTTAGGGTTTAGGGTTTAGGGTTAGGGTTAGGGTTCGGGTTAGGGTTAGGGTTATGTTTTAGGGATAGGGTTAGGGTTAGGGTTACGGTTTAGGTTTAGGGTTAGGGTTAAGGTTAGGGTTTAGGGTTTAGGGTTAGGGTTAGGGTTAGGGTTAGCATTAGGTTTAGGGTTAGGGACAGGATTAGGGTTTGGGACATGGTTAGGTTTACTGTTAGGGTTATATTAAGTTTAGGTTTTGTCTGATGCTTAAGTTTAGGTTTAGGGACAGGGTTAGTGACAGGGTGAGGGTTAGAGTTAAGGTTGGAGAGACGGTAAGGGTCAGAGTTAAGTTTAGCGACAGTGTTAGGGTTAGGGATCAGGTTAGGTTAGGGTTTCGGTTTAGGGTTAGAGTTAGGGTTAGGAATAGGGGAGGGTTAATGTTTACATTTCAGGGTTAGGGTTTAGGGTTAGGGTTAGGGTTAGAGTTAGGGTTTAGGCTTTAGGGTTAGGGTTAGTGTTAGGGTTTAGGGTTTAGGGTTAGGGTTAGGGTTAGGGTTAGGGGTAGGGTTTAGTGTTTAAGGTTAGGGTTAGCGTTAGGGTTAGGGTTTGGGTTTAGGGTTTATGTTTAGGGTTAGGGTTAGTGTTAGGGTTTCGGGTTTATTGTTAGGGTTAAGGTTATGGTTAGGGTTAGGTACACGATTCGGGTTTGAGACATGGTTAGGGTTAGGGTTAGGGTTAGGGTTAGGGTTAGGGATAGGTTTTAGGGATAGGGTTAGGGTTAGGGTTACGGTTTAGGTTTAGGGTTAGGGTTAAGGTTAGGGTTTAGGGTTTAGGGTTAGGGTTAGGGTTAGAGTTAGGGTTTAGGCTTTAGGGTTAGGGTTAGTGTTAGGGTTTAGGGTTTAGGGTTAGGGTTAGGGTTAGGGTTAGGGTTAGGGTTTAGTGTTTATGGTTAGGGTTAGCGTTAGGGTTAGGTTTTGGGTTTAGTGTTTAGGTTTAGGGTTAGGGTTAGTGTTAGGGTTAGGGATAGGGTTAGGGTTAGGGTTAGGGACAGGATTAGGGTTTGGGACATGGTTAGGTTTACTGTTAGGGTTATATTAAGTTTAGGTTTTGTGTGATGCTTAAGTTTAGGTTTAGGGACCGGGTTAGTGACAGGGTGAGGGTTAGAGTTAAGGTTGGAGAGACGGTAAGGGTCAGAGTTAGGTTTAGCGACAGTGTTAGGGTTAGGGATCAGGTTAGGTTAGGGTTTAGGGTTAGGGTTAGGGTTAGGGTTAGGAATAGGGGAAGGTTAGTGTTTACATTTTAGGGTTAGGGTTTAGGGATAGGGTTAGGCTTAGGATTAGGGTTAGAGTTAGTGTTAGGGTTAGGGTTAGGGTTAGGGTTAGGGTTAGGTTTTAGGGATAGGGTTAGGGTTAGGGTTACGGTTTAGGTTTAGGGTTAGGGTTAAGGTTAGGGTTTAGGGTTTAGGGTTAGGGTTAGGGTTAGAGTTAGGGTTTAGGCTTTAGGGTTAGGGTTAGTGTTAGGGTTTAGGGTTTAGGGTTAGGGTTAGGGTTAGGGTTAGGGTTAGGGTTTAGTGTTTATGTTTAGGGTTAGGGTTTGGGTTTAGTGTTTAGGTTTAGTGTTAGGGTTAGTGTTAGGGTTTCGAGTTTAGTGTTAGGGTTAAGGTTAGGTACACGTTTCGGGATTGAGACATGGTTAGGTTTAGTGTTAGGGATATAGTTAAGTTTAGGTTTTGGCTGATGGTTAAGGTTAGGATTAGGGACAGGGTTAGTTACAGGGTAGGGTTAGAGTTAAAGATAGAGAGACGGTAAGGGTCAGAGTTAGGTTTAGCGACAGTGTTAGGGTTAGGGTTAGGGTTAGAGTTAGCTTTTAGGGTTAGGGTTAGTGTTAGGGTTTAGGATTTAGGGTTAGGGTTATGGTTAGGGTTAGGGTTAGGGTTAGGGGCAGGATTAGGGTTTGGGAAATGGTTAGGTTTAGTGTAGGGTTATAGTTAAATTTCGGTTTTGGCTGATGGTTAAGGTTAGTTTTAGGGACAGGTTTAGTGACAGAGTGAGGGTTAGAGTTAAGTTTAGAGAGACGGTAAGGGTCAGAGTTAGGTTTAGCGACAGTGTTAGTGTTAGGGTTAGGGTTAGGTTAGGGTTAGGGTTAGGGTTAGGGTTAGGTTTTAGGGATAGGGTTAGGGTTAGGGTTACGGTTTAGGTTTAGGGTTAGGGTTAAGGTTAGGGTTTAGGGTTTAGGGTTAGGGTTAGGGTTAGGGTTAGCATTAGGTTTAGGGTTAGGGACAGGATTAGGGTTTGGGACATGGGTAGGTTTACTGTTAGGGTTATATTAAGTTTAGGTTTTGTCTGATGCTTAAGTTTAGGTTTAGGGACAGGGTTAGTGACAGGGTGAGGGTTAGAGTTAAGGTTGGAGAGACGGTAAGGGTCAGAGTTAGGTTTAGCGACAGTGTTAGGGTTAGGGATCAGGTTAGGTTAGGGTTTAGGGTTAGGGTTAGGGTTACGGTTAGGAATAGGGGAGGGTTAGTGTTTACATTTCAATGTTAGGGTTTAGGGTTAGGGTTAGAGTTAGGGTTTAGGCTTCAGGGTTAGGGTTAGTGTTAGGGTTTAGGGTTTAGGGTTAGGGTTAGGGTTAGGATTAGGGTTAGGGTTTAGTGTTTAAGGTTAGGGTTAGCGTTAGGGTTAGGGTTTGGGTTTAGGGTTTAGGATTAGGGTTAGGGTTAGTGTTAGGGTTTCGGGTTTAGTGTTACGGTTAAGGTTATGGTTAGGGTGAGGTACACGATTCGGGTTTGAGACATGGTTAGGTTTAGTGTTAGGGTTATAGTTAAGTTTAGGTTTTGGCTGATGGTTAAGGTTAGGTTTAGGGACAGGGTTAGTTACAGGGTGAGGGTTAGAGTTAAAGATAGAGAGACGGTAAGTGTCAGAGTTAGGTTTAGCGACAGTGTTAGGGTTAGGGTTAGGGTTAGGTTAAGGTTAGGGTTAGGGTTAGGGTTAGGTTTTAGGGATAGGGTTAGGGTTAGGGTTACGGTTTAGGTTTAGGGTTAGGTTTAAGGTTAGGGTTTAGGGTTTAGGGTTAGGGTTAGGGTTAGGGTTAGCATTAGTTTTAGGGTTAGGGACAGTATTAGGGTTTGGGACTTGGTTAGGTTTACTGTTAGGGTTATATTAAGTTTAGGTTTTGTCTGATGCTTAAATTTAGGTTTAGGGACAGGGTTAGTGACAGGGTGAGGGTTAGAGTTAAGGTTGGAGAGACGGTAAGGGTCAGAGTTAGGTTTAGCGACAGTGTTAGGGTTAGGGATCAGGTTAGGTTAGGGTTTAGGGTTAGGGTTAGGGTTAGGGTTAGGAATAGGGGAGGGTTAGTGTTTACATTTTAGGGTTAGGGTTTAGGGATAGGGTTAGGGTTAGGGTTAGGGTTAGAGTTAGGGTTAGGGTTAGGGTTAGGTTTTAGGGATAGGTTTAGGGTTAGGGTTACGGTTTAGGTTAGGGTTTAGGGTTTAGGGTTAGGGTTAGGGTTAGAGTTAGGGTTTAGGCTTTAGGGTTAGGGTTAGTGTTAGGGTTAGGGTTTAGGGTTAGGGTTAGGGTTAAGGTTAGGGTTAGGGTTTAGTGTTTATGGTTAGGGTTAGCGTTAGGGTTAGGTTTTGGGTTTAGTGTTTAGGTTTAGGGTTAGGGTTAGTGTTAGGGTTAGGGTTAGGGTTAGGGTTAGGGACAGGATTAGGGTTTGGGACATGGTTAGGTTTACTGTTAGGGTAATATTAAGTTTAGGTTTTGTGTGATGATTAAGTTTGGGTTTAGGGACAGGGTTAGTGACTGGTTGAGTGTTAGAGTTAAGGTTGGAGAGACGGTAAGGGGCAGAGTTAGGTTTAGCGACAGTGTTAGGGTTAGGGATCAGGTTAGGTTAGGGTTTAGGGTTAGGGTTAGGGTTAGGGTTAGGAATAGGGGAGGTTTAGTGTTTACATTTTAGGGTTAGGGTTTAGGGATAGGGTTAGTGTTAGGGTTTGGTTTATAGTTAGGGTTAGGGTTAGGGTTAGGGTTAGTGTTAGGGTTAGGTTTTAGGGATAGGATTAGGGTTAGGGTTACGGTTTAGGTTTAGGGTTAGGGTTAAGTTTAGGGTTTAGGGTTTAGGGTTAGGGTTAGGGTTAGAGTTAGGGTTTAGGCTTTAGGGTTAGGGTTAGTGTTAGGGTTTAGGGTTTAGGGTTAGGGTTAGGGTTAGGGTTTCGGGTTTAGTGTTAGGGTTAAGGTTAGGGTTAGTGTTAGGTACACGTTTCGGGTTTGAGACATGGTTAGGTTTAGTGTTAGGGTTATAGTTAAGTTTAGGTTTTGGCTGATGGTTAAGGTTAGGTTTAGGGACAGGGTTAGTTAGACGGTGAGGGTTAGAGTTAAGGTTAGAGAGACAGGAAGGGTCAGAGTTAGGTTTAGCGACAGTGTTATTGTTAGGGATCAGGTTAGGTTAGGGTTTAGGGTTAGGGTTACGGTTAGGGTTAGGAATAGGGGAGGGTAGGGGTTTACATTTTAGGGTTAGGGTTTAGGGATAGGGTTAGTGTTAGGGTTAGGGTTAGGGTTAGAGTTAGGATTTAGGCTTTAGGGTTAGGGTTAGGGTTCGAGTTAGGGCTTATGGTTTAGGGTTAGGGTTAGGGTTAGGGTTAGGGTTTCGGGTTTCTGGTTAGGGTTAAGTTTAGGGATAGGGTTAGGTACACGATTCGGGTTTGAGACATGTTTAGGTTTAGTGTTAGGGTTATGGTTAAGTTTAGGTTTTAGCTGATGGTTAAGGTTAGGTTTAGGGACAGGGTTAGTTACAGGGTGAGGGTTAGAGTTAAAGTTAGAGAGACGGTAAGGTACAGAGTTAGGTTTAGCGACAGTGTTAGGGTTAGGGTTAGGGTTAGGTTAGGGTTAGGGTTAGGGTTAGGGTTAGGGTTAGGTTTTAGGGATAGGGTTAGGGTTAGGGTTATGGTTTAGGTTTAGGGTTAGGTTTAAGGTTAGGGTTTAGGGTTTAGGGTTAAGGTTAGGGTTAGGGTTAGCATTAGGTTTAGGGTTAGGGACAGGATTAGGGTTTGGGACATGGTTAGGTTTACTGTTAGGGTTATATTAAATTTAGGTTTTGACTGATGCTTAAGTTTAGGTTTAGGACAGGGTTAGTGACAGGGTGAGGGTTAGAGTTAAGGTTGGAGAGACGGTAAGGGTCAGAGTTAGGTTTAGCGACAGTGTTAGGGTTAGGGATCCGGTTAGGTTAGGGTTTAGGTTTAGGGTTAGGGTTAGGAATAGGGGATGGTTAGTGTTTACATTTCAATGTTAGGGTTTAGGGTTAGGGTTAGGGTTAGAGTTAGGGTTTAGGCTTTAGGGTTAGTGTTAGCGTTAGGGTTTAGGGTTTAGGGTTAGGGTTAGGGTTAGGGTTAGGGTTATCGTTTAGTGTTTAAGGTTAGGGTTAGCGTTAGGGTTAGGGTTTGGGTTTAGGGTTTAGGTTTAGGGTTAGGGTTAGTGTTAGGGTTTCGGGTTTAGTGTTAGGGTTAAGGTTATGGTTAGGGTTAGGTACACGATTCGGGTTTGAGACATGTTTAGGTTTAGTGTTAGGGTTATAGTTAAGTTTAGGTTTTGGCTGATGGTTAAGGTTAGGTTTAGGGACAGGGTTAGTTACAGGGTGAGGGTTAGAGTTAAAGATAGAGAGACGGTAAGTGTCAGAGTTAGGTTTAGCGACAGTGTTAGGGTTAGGGTTAGGGTTAGGTTAGGGTTAGGGTTAGGGTTAGGGTTAGGGTTAGGTTTTAGGGATAGGGTTAGGGTTAGGGTTACGGTTTAGGTTTAGGGTTAGGGTTAAGGTTAGGGTTTAGGGTTTAGGGTTAGGGTTAGTGTTAGGGTTAGCATTAGTTTGAGGGTTAGGGACAGGATTAGTGTTTGGGACATGGTTAGGTTTACTGTTAGGGTTATATTAAGTTTAGGTTTTGTCTGATGCTTAAGTTTAGGTTTAGGGACAGGGTTAGTGACAGGGTGAGGGTTAGAGTTAAGGTTGGAGAGACGGTAAGGGTCAGAGTTAGGTTTAGCGACAGTGTTAGTGTTAGGGTTAATATTAGAGGCAGTGTTAGGGTTAAGGTTAGCGTTAGGGGTTGGGTTCGTGTTAGGATTAGGGTTAGGTACAGAGTTGGGAATAGTGTTAGGGCCCCATTTAGATTTACGTCTAGGGATACATTTAGATTTAGCTTTTGAGTTAGGAAAAGGGTTAGCTACAGGGGCAGTGATAGGTTAGGGACACAGTGAGTGTTAGAGTCAGGATTAGGTTTAGGGTTAGGGTTAGGTTTGTGTTAGGGTTAGGGTTATGGTTAGGGTTTAGGTATAAAGTTAGGGTTAGTTTTAGTGTTTAGGGTTTAGGGTTTAGGGTTTAGGGTTAGGGTTAGCGTTAGGTTTAGGGTTAGGTTTATGGTTAGGGTATAGGGTTAGGATTAGGATTAGGGTTAGGGACAGGATTAGGGTTTGGGACATGGTTAGGTTTAGTGTTAGGGTTATAGTTAAGTTTAGGTTTTGTCTGATGCTTAAGTTTAGATTTAGGGACAGGTTTACTGACAGGGTGAGGGTTAGAGTTAAGTGTGGAGAGATGGTAATTGTCAGACTTAGGTTTAGCGACAGTGTTGGGGTTAGGGTTAATATTAGAGTCAGAGTTAAGGTAAGATTAGCGTTATGGTTACAAGCAGATTAGGTTGAGTGATACTGTTAGTGTTAGTGACAGGCTTAGTGTTAGGGTTAGGGTTAGGGTTAGGGACAGTGTTAGGGTTAGGTTTGGAGTTGAGTTTAGTTTTAGGTTTCAATTTAGGGCTGGGGTTAGTGTTAGAGTTAGGGTGGCCTGCGGATTAGGGAAGGGATAGGGTCAGGCACAGGGATTGGGATATGTTTATGGTTAGGGTTAGGGTTATAAACAGGTTTAAAGTTAGAGTCAGGGTTAGAGACAGGTATGGTTAGGGTTAGGGTCAAGGTACAGGTAAGATTTAGTTTAATATTAGGACTTTGGGAAGTTTTTGTATGAGGAAGAATTTCACAGAGAAGACACCAGTCTCTGGTCTCACTTCCTGGTGATAAATCTTAAAAGAACTTGGAACCCTGGTAACCAGGCAACCACTTCATAATGCAGCCCTTTCCCAGCTCACTGTGATGGAGATGCTGGAAATAGTACCATGTTTCCATGATGCGGCCTAGTGGCCTCAGGAACTGGCCTCAGGAAAGCCGAAATGGTGAAACTTCACCCATGTTTTAGACTCTGATTTAGGTCTCACACAACATTCTTCTGGCCGTTGTTTCAGAGGTCAATAATATAACACAGGAAGGCCAACGGCAGACCAGGCCAGGTTAGACAACCATGCTGATCTCACACTGACTGTCGTCCGACCTCTCATTCCTTGTGTGTGTGTGTGTGTGTGTGTGTGTGTGTGTGTGTGTGTGTGTTTATGTGAGTGTTGGTGGGGAGGGGGAGGATGGTAGAGGGTTTGCTCAGTCTTCTTTTTCAAGGTCCCTCAGTTGTAAGAATAGACTGTTTATTAGAGAATTTTCTTCTTTCTGGAGGTAGGCCTCTATTGCTCTGAAATTGCTTCTTAGGACTGCTTTCGCTGTGTGCATACATTTGGGAACATTGGGTTTTCACTTACTTTAGCCTCAAGGTATTTTTTCATTTCTTCCTTGATGACATTGCTGACCCATTGAGTATCATGTTGCTTAGATCCCATGCTTTTGTGTGTTTTCCCATTATTTTCTTGCAATTGATTTCTAGGTAGATACCAGAGAAGATGCTTGGTACCATTTCAGTCTTCTTGTATCTATGGAGATATGTTTGAGGGTCTAACATGTGACCTATTGTGGAAAATGTCCCTTGTGCCCTTGAAAGGAGTGTATATTGTTCGGATAAGGGGTGAGATGGTCTACAAATATCAATTTAAGTCCTTTAATTCCATTGTTTCTTGGTTGATTTTCTGTCTGGATGATGTATTTGCATGTCATCATCCCCTACTATGACTCACAATGTCTTCATTTATGACTCACCATGTTTGCTTTCAGTGTTAGTTGGTCCTACGTGTGCCATGTATATGATTAGAAGAGTGCCATCCTCTTGTTGGATTGATGGTTTTATCAATATGACATGTACTTTTTGTCACTTGTTATAGCTTTTGTTTTAAAGTCTATGTTATCTGAGTATTGTTTCCCCAGCTTTTTATTTCCCCATTTCCATTGGTAAAACGTATCTTTTTCCATCCCTTCACTTTCAGTCTCTGTGTGTCTTTCGATATGGAGTGAGTGTTGTAGGAAGCATATGTATTATTTTTTTAGTTTCTTTTATCCATTCTGCGACGCCAGGTTTTATTCTAGGTAACACAACTTTCAATCATTATTTTGATGATGAAATGCTCAATGAGAGGACTTGTTGCATGGTCCTGATAACATGAGAGGCCACCAGGTGCTAAGGCTGCCTTGGAAGTAAGATGGGACACTGTCAGGGCATGAAGTTCCACAGGCCATTCTGCTGGTTGGAAGGAAAATGGCCCCCATTTCCATTTGAGCAGGTCACATGCAATGTGTGACCCTGCCTGACAGACAGTAGGACCTGAAGTTTGAAAGTCAGCATACCCCAGTGTCTCCAGACTCCCTAGGCAATGGGAAAGGTATTTACGATGGTCTAGTAAACAAGGCCACAGGACCCTAGCCTCAACTGGTAGGAAAAAAAGACCCCACCTGAATGCAAATTATGGTTCCCAGACACATTGTTGGAGAGGAGGTAATCCGGCCGCCACCTGGCTTTAGTGGAACAATGCGGCCCTAGCCCTTTCTGTCTGAGAAAGGAGAAACTGCTTGAGTGGGTTGTCAGGAAGCCAGAACATCCTGACAGAGGGTGGAGACCTTGGCCACCCACCAGCAGCGTGCAAATCACAAGTTTCCCTGCCAAAGGCGGGAGACGGATGCCCCACAGTTCGTGCAAGTGGGGCAACATGGACACCAGGCCCTAATGGCAAACGGATGGTGACTTGCCACCTTCCCCCTCACTGCCAGACTGTGAGTGGCACTTGAGACTCCTGGCCCTTCTTGCAGAGGGAGTGAACCCAGGACCCTCTTTGTTGTGCACAACGCCTCAAACCGGTGGCTTTCTTGGAAGAGGAAGTATCCCGCCCATGAAAGCTATGGTCACAAGGGCCTCCTGATAGAAAAGTTTACCCAGGCCTTCAGCTCTCCCAGCAGCTCGTCAGGGACCCAAGACCCTCGTGGATGAGGAATGGTCCACCATGCCTACCAGACATACAAGGGCAAGAAGACTCCAGTTCATTTAGGGTGACCAAGTTGACCCATTCCCCACCTAATGCAGAAGGGAAGGGAGACCAAAACCAGCCCCTATGAGTGAATCAATGAAGCTCTGTGCCCCCGCAATAGCACAACACCTACAACCTCTTCTGGTACAAATAAACCTGGCCTAGGTCTCGCCACAGGAGAGGGGGCTCCAACTACCCCTGACACATCAAATCCTCTGAACAACTGAGCCAGGAGCCAATAAAAGAAGGCCACTGAAGGGGCAACAGAGAGAGACACACAGTGAGCGAGAGAGACCAAAGACAAAATGACAGAAGGAGACACAGGGAGAAGAAATGGGAGGGGGAGCATAGCATCCAAGACCCAGACCTTGAAAGCCATGGGATGGCCGCTCACCCTGGGAAACACACTGAGACTGTCACACCGAGGCTGTGTTGAGGTGGAATCTTACACATTGGAGTGTGGTCGTGCCGGGGACTGAGGTTCTGTGAGGAGGCGGTGCCCTGTCGGTGGCAATCACGGTGGTGACTAAGTGCATGCCGCCAGGGTCCCAGCAGTGCTATGGTGCTCCGAGCCTCACCCAGATTTCCACCTTGGGGCGACAAGTTGTAGTAGCAGGTACTCTCTCTGCGTGGGTCACGTGCCACTCAGCTTTTCCCATAGAGGTCTTCTGTCCTGCAGTCAGAGGCCTCACACGACTCACAGGGGTGTTGGTGTTTTTCTCCATAGTTGAGTCTGCTGTTTTGTTCCGGCTCTTTTCCCCTGTGTGATGGGAGTCCTAGGTAGGATGGAGGATTACCGTGCATTGGGGAAGATTGCGAACGAGGGGCACAGCAGCGAAGACAGGGGCCTTCGTTATGGTGGGTCATGTGATACATCCCTTGGTCCTGGGTCGAGCGACACGACAGAGTGGGTGACTCAATGCACACTTGCAGGGAGACAGACGGTTTTCCTTGAGTCCTTGGACTGTGGTGCCAAGGACGTGCATTGCCCTGACTGGAGAAAGCCGCTGTGAAGTGATGCAGCGAAGGTGGAGACATGCGTAGTGGAAAGCCCTGGTCCAGGGCATTGCGGATGTCGGTGATTGCCCCAAATGGCTGGGAGCTGCTAGCTTGTGGGCAGGAGCAGGGAGAGAGCTGAAGGAGCACCAGCCAGCGGGCGTCGACATGTGGTTGGGGTTGTGAGGCTGTAGGGCAGGGCGGCGAGTTCGCCGATAGCCTGGGGACCAGCAGCGGGTTGAGCGGCGGAAGAGCGGCAACAGGCAGGAGGTATTGCAATGGAGCCCATCGTGAGGTGACGGCAACAGTAGGGGAAGGCAAAAGCCTGTAGGACGTGGTATTCCAACAGGTCCTCATGCAAGAACTAACCAGACCCGATCATGCTTACGTTCCGGGATCAGACAACATCATCTAATTCAGGGTGGGATTCCCATAGGCACAGGGACTTGACATTGTTTGCCCAAGGGGACCCCTTCCGGCCGGCCTGTTATGTGTGCGTCACCATGCTGGGTGCTCTCACTTAGCGTGTGTGCCAGAGAGCACTCTCCACCAACCTCATCATCCCATGCTGCACGTTTCGCCGTTTCCCCAACCGCTGATCCGGAAGCTGCTGCCGTGAGTAGTGGCCATTCCAGGCTTGCAGTGAGCCTTCTTCATTGGCCATGTCAGGGGCACCGCCGGCCACTGATGCTCCCCTGGTGGTCACACAGTACTGCTAGTGCTGGCCTGCAGGAACTCTCCAGGCCCTGGATGGCTTGCCTCCACACACACAACTGGCTAATCTGCAGTCCCTTGTTTGGGGCAACTGAGGCTTGGGGACTGTCAGAACCCTGGGATTCCAGGCATGGGCATATCGGCCCTGGCCCCGGGACTTGCACCAACAAGTGCCTTGTCACTGGCTCTGACCCGAACTGCTTGCCAGTGTGACCGGCCATAGTCACGGGATGCCAAAAGCACCATCAGGGTTCATCGGGCCCACATCAATGCCACCCTTCTATACACTGCCGTCCACTTTTCCCACGCTATGAACAGGACCCCCACACTCACATGATATTTTCCTATACATCACCTCTCCAAACCCTTTGTGCTGAGCGTTATAATGACAGATGGCTAGAGAGAAAGCAAGACCGAGGCAGAGGGAGACAGACTGAATGAGAGAAGGACAAAGGGAAGAAATTGAAGAGATAGACATAGAAGGAGTGCGATATGAAGAGAGATGCACGACAGGTAGACAGTGCGAGAGACAAACAGATAAAGAAACACACACACCCACAGACACACACACTCAGACATGCACACACACCACACTGAAAGAGAGAACCAGAAGCATGAAGAGACCGAGTGTGAGACAGACACAGCATCGCATACAGAGACAGTGATCTAGGAATAGAAAACAAGTCACTGAGAGACACAGAGAGACAGAGAAAGAGAGAAAGAGGGAGCCGGCAGCGTCATAAACTTTCTATTACTCAGTCTGGAAATGACGCCCCAACATTTTCTTTTCTCTATTCCTTAGAAAAGGGTCCCAAACAATGCCAATTCTTAAAAGGCGGGGCTCATGCAGAGATGTGTGACATGGAAGCAGGCACACTGGGAGCCATGGAGGGGCCGCCCCACACGCAGGCCGAGATAGGTGCTTGGCCCCAAGTCTCAACATAATGGAGTCCCTCGAAAGTTCAGTGCCAGAGGGGACTGTGTTGGAAATGGATTTCATTACAGCCCTCTTGAGATAGAGGCAGGAAACCAATGTGCGTCCCTAGGTGCCAGATCAGACGCAGCCCGTAGGCTGTGTTCTGACCTCTGTTCAGCACATACGTCATCGGTCAGGTCTGCACCCGACAACATGTGACCACAGCCCAGGGTTTCTAGGCACTACACGTGTTCATAATGTGATGACATTTTGAGGTGGAGATGCTAGAACGACCTGTACTACGCACATGGGAAAACTGCGGAGGCCCTAACAGCACATGCTGCTCAGAGTCACATCACTATGAGGAGCGCAAGCCAGCTCTGAACCAAGCTCTGGGTCCTCAAAGCCATGGCCGCGGCTGCACACAGGTTGTCCTGAAACTGTGGCATGGTCAGTGTTAGTGTAACTGGGCGTGGCCTTGTTTTGTGAGGTAGGGTGAGCAATCCCTAACCCAGAGGGACTTTGGGGAGTTTTTGTATGTGGAAGAAGTTCACAGAGGAGACCCCAGTCTGTGATCTCACTTCCTGGTCATAAAGCTTAAAAGAACTTGGAACCCTGGTAACCAGGCAACCACATCATAATGAAGCCCTTTCCCAGCTCACTGTGATGGAGATGCTGGAAATAGTACCATGTTTCCATGCTGCGGCCTAGCGGCCTCAGGCACTGGCCTCAGGAAAGCCGAAATGTTGAAACTTTACCCATGTTTTAGACTCTGATTTAGGTCTCACACAACATTCTTCAGGCCATTGTTTCAGAGGTCAATAATATAACACAGGAAGGCCAAGGGCAGACAAGGCCAGGTTAGAGAATCACGCTGATCTCACACTGACTGTCGTCCACCCTCTCATTGTTTGTGTGTGTGTGTGTGCGTGCGTGTGTGTGTGTGTGCGTGTGTGTGTGTGTGTGTGTGTGTGTGTGTGTGTGTGTTTATGTGAGTGTTGGTGGAGAGGGGGAGGATGGTAGAGGGTTTGCTCAGTCTTCTTTTTCAAGGTCCCTCAGTTGTAAGAATAGACTGTTTATTAGAGAATTTTCTTCTTTCTGGAGGTAGGCCTCTATTGCTCTGAAATTGCTTCTTAGGACTGCTTTCGCTGTGTGCATACATTTGGGAACATTGTGTTTTCACTTACTTTAGCCTCAAGGTATTTTTTCATTTCTTCCTTGATGACATTGCTGATCCATTGAGTAGCATGTTGCTTAGATCCCATGCCTCTGTGTGTTTTCCCATTATTTTCTTGCATTTGATTTCTAGTTAGATACCAGAGAAGATGCTTGGTACCATTTCAGTCTTCTTGTATCTATGGAGATATGTTTCACGGTCAAACATGTGACCTATTGTGGAAAATGTCCCGTGTGCCCTTGAAGGGAAAGTATATTGTTCGGATAAGGGGTGAGATGGTCTACAAATATCAATTTAAGTTCTTTAATTCCATTGTTTCTTGGTTGATTTTCTGTCTGGATGATGTATTTGCATGTCCTCATCCCCTACTATGACTCTCAATGTCTTCATTTATGACTCACCATGTTTGCTTTCAGTGTTAGTAGGTCCTACTTGTGCCATGTATATGATTAGAAGAGTCTAATCCTCTTGTTGGATTGATGGTTTTATCAATATGACATGTACTTTTTGTCACTTGTTATAGCTTTTGTTTTAAAGTCTATGTTATCTGAGTATTGTTCCCCAGCTTTTTATTTCCCCATTTCCATTGGTAAAACGTATCTTTTTCCATCCCTTCACTTTAAGTCTCTGTGTATCTTTCGATATGGAGTGACATTTGTGGGAAGCATATGTATTATTTTTTTGGTGTCTTTTATCCATTCTGCGACACCAGTTTTTTTTCTAGGTGACGCAACTTTCAATTATTATTTTGATGATGAAACGCTCAATGAGAGGATTTGTTTCATGGTCCTGATAAAATGAGAGGCCAACAGGTGCTAAGGCTGCCTTGGAAGTAGGATGGGACACTGTCAGGGCATGAAGGTCCGCAGGCCATTCTGCTGGTTGGAAGGAACACGGCCCCCATTTCCATTTGAGCAGGTCGCATGCAATGTATGACCCTGCCTGACAGACAGTTGGACCTGAAGTTTGAAAGTCAGCATAGCCCGGTGTCCCCAGACTCTCTAGGCAATGGGAAACGTATTTATGATGGTCTAGTAAGCAAGGCCACAGGACCCTAGCCTCAAATGTTAGGAAAAAAAGACCCCACCTGAATGCAAATTATCGGTCCCAGACACATTGTTGGAGAGGAGGTAATTGGCCCGCCACCTAGCTTGAGTGGAATAATGCGGCCCTAGCCCTTTCTGTGTGAGAAAGGAGAAACAGCTTGAGTGGGTTGTCAGGAACCCAGAACATCCTGACAGAGGGTGGAGATCTTGGCCACCCATCAGCAGTGTGCATATCACAAGTTTCCCTGCCAAAGGCGGGAGACCGATGCCCCAGAGCTCATGCAAGTGGGACAACATGGACACTAGGCACTACTGGCAAAAGGATGGTGATTTGCCACCCGCTCCCTAGGTGCCAGACAGTGAGTGGCACTTGAGACTCCTGGCCCTTGTTGCAGAGGGAGTGAACCCAGGACCCTGTTTGTTGTGCACAACGCCTCAAACCGGTGGCTTTCTTGGAAGAGGAAGTATCCCACCCATGAAAGCTATGGTTACAAGGGCCTCCTGATAGAAAAGTTTACCCAGGCCTTTAGCTTGCCCAGCAGCTCGCCAGGGACCCAAGACCCTCTTGGTTGAGGAATGGTCCACCATGCCTACCAGACATAAAAGGGAAAGAAGACCCTAGTTCATTTAGGGTGACCAAGTTGTCTCATTCCCCACCTAATGCAGAAGGGAAGGGAGACCTAAACCAGCCCCTATGAATGGATCAATGAGGCTCTGTGCCCCCGCAATAGCACAACACCTACAACCTCTTCTGGTACAAATAAACCTGGCCTAGGTCTCGCCACAGGAGAGGGGGTCTCCAACTTCCCCTGACACATCAAATCCTCTGAACAATTGAGGTAAGAGCCAATAAAAGAAGGCCACTGAAGGGGCAACAGAGTGAGACACACAGGGAGCGAGAGAGACCCGCAGACAAAATGACAGAAGGAGAAACAGGGAGAAGGAATGGGAGGGGGAGCATAGCATCCAAGACCCAGAGCTTGACAGCCATGGGATGGCCACTCACCCTGGGAATCACACTGAGACAGTCACACCGAGGCTGTGTTGAGGTGGAATCTTACACATTGGAGTGTGGTCGTGCCGGGGACTGGTGTCCTGTGAGGAGACGGTGCCCTGTCGGTGGCAATCACGGTGGTGACTAAGTGCATGCCGCCAGGGTCCCAGCAGTGAGATGGTGCTCGGAGCCTCACCCAGATTTCCTCCTTGGGGCGACAAGTTGTAGTAGCAGGTACTCTCTGTGCGTGGGTCACTTGCCTCTGAGCTTTTCCCATAGAGGTCTTCTTTCCTGCAGTCAGAGGCCTCACACGACTCACAGGGGTGTTGGTGTTTTTCTCCATAGTTGAGTCTGCTGTTTTGGTCCGGCTCTTTTCCCCTGTGTGATGGGAGTCCTAGGTAGGATGGAGGATTACCGTGCATTGGGGGAGATTGCGAACGAGGGGCACAGCAGCGAAGACAGGGGCCTTCGTTAGGGTGGGTCATGTGATACATCCCTTGGTCCTTGGTCCAGCAACAGACAGCGTGGGTGACTCAATGCACACTTGCAGGGAGACAGACGGTTTTCCTTGAGTCCTTGGTCTGCGGTGCCAAGGACGTGCATTGCCCTGAGTGGAGAAAGCCGCCGTGAGGTGTATTGTGATCAGTAAGAATGGGGGATTGTGATCAGGAAACTAGGGGAATTGTGATCAGGAAGCCAGAGGAATTGTGATCAGGAAGCAAAGGGCATTGTGATCAGTAGGCAAGGGGTATTGTGATCAGGTACCGTGATGTGTAAGACGGGGCATTCTGATAAGCAAACAGGGGGCAATGTGATCAGGAAGAAAGGGGCAGTGGGATCAGCAAGCAGGGAGAATTTTAATCACTAATCAGGGGGTATTGTGATCACAAACAAGGGTCATTATGATCAAGAGCAAGGGGCATTGTGATCACAAAGTATGGGGCATTGTGATCACTAAGAATGGGGATTGTGATGGACAAGCAAGGGGAATTGTAATCATGAAGCAAAGGGCATTGTAATCATTAGGCAAGGGGTATTGTGATCAGGTAACAAGGAGTAGTTTGATGTGTAAACAGGGGGCAATGTGAAAAAGAAAAAAGAGGCATTTTGACCAGTTACCAGGGAGCATTGTATCACTAATTAGGTGGTATTGTGATCAATAACAGCGGTCATTATGATTAAGAACAAAGGGCATTGTAATCACAGAGCAATGGGCATTGTGATCAGTAACAGGGAGCATTGTGATCACTAAGGATGGGGGATAGTGATCAGGAAGCAAGGGGAATGGTGATCAAGAAGCAAAGGGCCTTGTGATCAGTAGGCAAGGGGTATTGTGATCAGGTACCGTGATGTGAAAAGACGGGGAATTCTGATAAGGAAGCAGGGGGCAATGTGATCAGGAAGAAAGTGTAATTGTGATCACTCGCAGGGAGCATTTTATTCACTAATCAGGGGGTATTGTGATCAGAAACAGGGGTCATTATGGTCGAGAAGAAGCGGCATTCTGACCAGTATACAAGGGGCATTGTGATCACAAAGCAGGGGTCATTGTGATCGCTAACTGGGGTATTGTGATCAGAAAAGATGGGGGATTGTGATCAGGAAGCAAGGGGAATTGTGATCAGGAAGCAAGAGGTATTGTGATCAGGAAGCAAAGGGCATTGTGATCAGTAGGAAAGGGGTATTATGATCGGTGAACAAGGGGCAATGTGATCACAAAGCAGTGGGCATTGCGATCAGTAATGGGGGCATTGTGATCACTAAGGATGGGGGAAAGTGATCAGGAAGCAAAGGGCATTGTTATGAGTATGCAAGAGGTATTGTTTACAGTGAAAAAGGGGTACAGTGATGTGTAAATAGGGGGTATTCTGATAAGTAAGCAGGGGCATTTTGATCAAGAAGAAAGGGGCATTGTGATCAGTAATGGGGGTATGGTGATCAGGAAGAATGGGGAATTGTGATCAGGAAGCAAGGGGAATTGTGATCAGGACGCAAGAGTTATTGTGATCAGGAAGCAAAGGGCATTGTGAGCAGTAGGCAAGGGGTATTGTGATCAAAGAACAAGGGGTACTGTGATGTGTAAACAGGGGGCATTCTGATAAGTAAGCAGGGGCATTGTGATCAGGAGAAAAGGGGCATTTTGACCATTAAGCAGGGAGCATTGTAATTACTCTTCAGGGTTCATTGTGACCACAAACAAGGGTCATTATGATCAAGAGCAAGGGGCATTGTGATAACAAAGAAGGGGGCATTGTAATCAGTAAAGATGTGGAATTGTGATCAGGAAGTAAGGGGATTTGTGATCAGGAAGCAAGGGGCATTGTGATCAGTAGGCAAGGGGTATTGTGATCAGTGAACAACGGGTACTGTGATGTGTAAACAGGGTGCATTCTGAAAAGTAAGCATGGGGCGTTGTGATCAGGAAGAAAGGGTCATTGTGATCAGTAAGCAGGGAGCATTGTAATCACTAATCAGGGGTATTGTGATCAGAAACAGGGGTCTTCATGATCAAGAGCAAGGGGCACTGTGATCACAATGCAGTGGGCATTGTGATCAGTAAAGATGGGAGATTGTGATCAGGAAGCAAGGGGAATTGTGATCAGGAAGCAAGAGGGATTGTGATCAGGAAGCAAAGGCATTGTGATCAGTAGCCAAGGGGTATTGTGATCAGTGAACAAGGGGTACTGTGATGTGTAAACAGGGGGCATTCTGAAAAGTAAGCAGTGGGCATTGTGATCAGGAAAAAAGGGGCAATGTGATCAGTAACTGGGTTATTGTGATCAATAAGAATGTGGAGTTGTGATCAGGAAACAAAGGAGATTGTAATCAGTAGGCAAGGGGTATAGTGATAGGTGAACAAGGGGTACTGTGATGTGTAAACTGGGGGCTTTCTGATAAGTAAGCAGGGGTCATTGTGATCAGGAAAAAGGGGCATTGTGATCAGTATGCAGGGAGCATTGTAATCACTAATGAGGGGGTATTGTGATCACAAACAAGGGTCATTATGATCAAGAGCAAGGGGCTTTGTGATCACAAAGCAGGGGGTATTGTGCTCAGTTAGGATGTGGAATTGTGATCAGGAAGTAGAGGAATTGTGATCAGGAAGCAAGAGGTATTTTGATCAGGAAGCAAAGGGAATTGTGATCAATAGGCAAAGGGTTTTGTGATCGGTGAACAAGGGGTACTGTGACGTGTAAACAGGGGATATTCTGAAAACTAAGCAGGCAGCATTGTGATCAGTAAAAGGGGGCACTGTGTTCAGGAACAAACTGGCATTTTGACCAGTAAGCCGGGAGCATTGTAATCACTAATCAGGGGGTATTGTGATCAGAAACAGAGGTCATTATGATCAAGTACAAGCGACATTGTGATCAGTAAAGACGGGGCATTGTGATCACAATGCAGGACATTGTTATCATTAACGGGGGTACTGTGATCAGTAAGGATGGGGGATTGTGATCAGGAAATAAGGGGAATTGTGATCAGGAAGCAAGAGGCATTGTGATCAGGAACCAAAGGGCATTGTGAGCAGTAAGCACGGAATATTGTAATCACTAAACATGAGGTATTGTGATCAGAAACAGGGGTCATTATGATCAAGAACAAGCGGCATTTTGATCAGTAAAGAAGGGGCATTGTGATCACAAAGCAGGGGGCATTGTGATCAGTAAAAGGGGGCAGTGTGATCCGGAACAAAGGGGCATTTTGACCAGTAACCAGGGAGCATTGTAATCACTAATCAGAGGGTATCGTGACCACAAACAAGGGTCATTATTATCAACAGCAAGGGGCATTGCGATCAGGAAGAATGGGGGATTGTGAACAGGAACCCATGGAATTGTGATCCGGAAGCAAAGGGCATTGTGATCATTAGGCAAGGGCTATCGTGATCAGTGAACAAGAGGTATGTGATGTGTAAACAGGGCGTATTCTGAAAATTAAACAGGGGGCACTGAGATCAGTATCGGGGGTATTGTGATCAGTAAGGATGGGGGATTGTGATCAGGACGCAAGGGCAATTGTGATCAGGAAGCCACAGTTATTGTAATCAGGAAACAAAGGGCATTGTGATCAGTAGGCAAAGGGTATTTTGATCAGTGAACAACGCGTACAGTGATGTGTAAACAGGGGGCAATGAGATCAGGAAGAAAGGGCCATTGTGATCAGTAAGCAGGGAGGATTTTAATCACTCATCAGGGGGTATTGTTATCAGAAACAGTGGTCATTATGATTAAGAACAAGGGGCATTGTGATCACAAAGCAGGGGGTATTGTGATCAGTAACACGGGGCATTGTGATCACTAAAGATGGGGGATTGTGATCAGGAAGCAAGGGGAATTGTGATCAGGAAGCAAGAGGCATTGTGATCAGGAAGCAAAGGGCATTGTGAGAAGTAGGCAAGGGGTATTGTGATCAGTGAACAAGGGGTACTGTGATGTGTAACAGGGGGCATTCTGAAAAGTAAGCAGGGGGCATTGTGGTCAGTAAAAGGGGGCATTTTGATCAGGAACAATGGGGCATTTTGATCAGTAAGCAGGGAGAATTCTAATCACTAATCAGGGGGTATTGTGATCAGAAACAAGGGGCATTGTGATCAAAAAACAAGGGGCATTGTGATCACAAAGCAGGGGTCACTGTGATCAGTAACGGGGTATTGTGATCAGTAACAATGGGGGATTTTGATCAGGAAGTAAGGGGAACTGTGATCAGGAAGCAAGAGTCATTGTGATCAGGAAGCAAAGAGCATTGTGAGCAGTAGCAATGGGTATTGTGATAATTGATCAAGGGTACTGTGACGTGTAAACAGGGGGCATTCTGATAAGTAAGCAGGGGCATTGTGATCAGGAAGAAAGCGGCATTGTGATCAGTAAGCACGGAATATTGTAATCACTATACAGGAGGTATTGTGATCAGAAACAGGGGTCATTATGATCAAGAACAAGCGGCAATGTGATCAGTAAAGAAGGGGTATTGTGATCACAAAGCAGGGGGCATTGTGATCAGGAAAAACGGGGCATTTTGAGCAGAAAGCAGGGAGCATTGTAATCACTAATGAAGGGCTTTGTGATCACAACAAGTGTCATTATGATCAAGAGCAAGTGGCATTGTGATCACAAAGCAGGGGGCATTGTGATCAGTAAGGATGGGGAATTGTGAACAGGAAATAGCGGAATTGTGATCACGAAGCAAGAGGTATTGTGATCAGGAAGTAAAGGGCATTGTGTTCAATACGCAAGGGTATTGTGATCAACGAAGAACGTGTACTGCATGTGTAAACAGGGGGCAATGTGATCAGGAAGAAAGGGACATTGTTAGTAGTAAGCAGGGAGCATTGTAATCATTCATCAGGGGGCATTGTGATCAGAAACAGGGTTCATTATGATCGAGAACAAGTGGCATTGTGATCAGTAAAGAACGGGCATTGTGATCACTAAGCATGAGGGATTGTGATCAGTAAGCCAGGGTAATTGTGATCAGGAATAAAGGGCATTGTGATCAGTAGGCAAGGGGTATTGTGATCAGTGAACAAGGTGTATGGTGATGTGTAAACAGGGGGCATTCTGATAACTAAGCAGGGGGCATTGTGGTAAGGAAGAAAGGGGCATTGTGATCAGTATGCAGGGAGCATTGTAATCACTAAGTGTGAAGGAATGTGATCAGGAAGCAAGGAGAATTGTGATCATGAAGCAAAGGGCATTGTGATCAGTAGGCAAAGGGTATTGTGATCGGTGAACAAGGGGTACTGTGACGTGTAAACAGGGGATATTCTGAAAACTAAGCAGGCAGCACTGTGTTCAGTAAAAGGGGGCACTGTGATCAGGAACAAACTGGAATTTTGACCAGAAAGCCGGGAGCATTGTAATCACTAATCAGGGGGTATTGTGATCAGAAACAGGGGTCATTATGATCAAGAACAAGCGGCATTGTGATCAGTAAATAACTGGCATTGTGATCACAAAGCAGGTGCTTTGTGATCATTAACGGGGGTATTGTGATCAGGAAGGAAGGGGAATTGTGATCAGGAAGCCAGAGGTATTGTGATCAGGAAGCAATGGGTATTGTGATCAGTTGCCAAGGGGTATTGTGATCAGTGATCAAGGAGTACTGTGATGTGTAAACAGGGGGCATTCTGAAAAGTAAGCAGTGGGCATTGTGATCAGTAAAAGGGGGCATTGTGATCAGGAACAAAGGGGCATTTTGACCAGTAAGCAGGGAGCATTATAATCACTAATTTGGAGGGATTGTGATAAAAAACAGGGGTCATTATGATTAAGAACAAGGGGCATTGTGATCACAAAGCAGGGGCATTGTGATCAGTAACAGGGGGCATAGTGATCCTTAAGGATGAGGGATTGTGATGAGGAAGCAAAGGGCATTGGCATCAGTAGGCAAGGGGTATTGTGAACGGTGAATAAGGGGTACTGTGGTCTGTAAACAGGGGATATTCTGAAAAGTATGCAGGATGCATTGTGATCATAAAAGGGGGCAATGTGATCAGGAACAAATGGGCATTTTGACCAGTAAGCAGGGAGCATTGTAATCACTAATCAGGGGGAATTGTGATCAGAAACAGGGGTCATTATAATCAAGTACAAGCGACATTGTGATCAGTAAAGACGGGGCATTGTGATCACAATGCAGGGGCATTGTTATCATTAACGGGGGTATTGTGATCAGTAAGGATGGGGGATTGTGATCAGGAAATAAGGGGAATTGTGATCAGGAAGCAAGAGGCATTGTGATCAGGAACCAAAGGGCATTGTGAGCAGTAAGCACGGAATATTGTAATCACTAAACATGAGGTATTGTGATCAGAAACAGGGGTCATTATGATCAAGAACAAGCGGCATTTTGATCAGTAAAGAAGGGGCATTGTGATCACAAAGCAGGGGGCATTGTGATCAGTAAAAGGGGGCAGTGTGATCCGGAACAAAGGGGCATTTTGACCAGTAACCAGGGGGCATTGTAATCACTAATCAGAGGGTATCGTGACCACAAACAAGGGTCATTATTATCAACAGCAAGGGGCATTGCGATCAGGAAGAATGGGGGATTGTGAACAGGAACCCATGGAATTGTGATCCGGAAGCAAAGGGCATTGTGATCAGTAAGCAGGGAGCATTTTAATCACTCATCAGGGGGTATTGTTATCAGAAACAGTGTTCATTATGATTAAGAACAAGGGGCATTGTGATCACAAAGCAGGGGACATTGTGATCAGTAACACGGGGCATTCTGATCACTAAAGATGGGGGATTGTGATCAGGAAGCAAGGGGAATTGTGATCAGGAAGCAAGAGGCATTGTGATCAGGAAGCAAAGGGCATTGTGAGAAGTAGGCAAGGGGTATTGTGATCAGTGAACAAGGGGTACTGTGATGTGTAACAGGGGGCATTCTGAAAAGTAAGCAGGGGGCATTGTGGTCAGTAAAAGGGGGCATTTTGATCAGGTAGAATGGGGCATTGTGATCAGTAAGCAGGGAGCATTCTAATCACTAATCAGGGGGTATTGTGATCAGAAACAAGGGGCATTATGTCAAGAACAAGGGGCATTGTGATAAAAAAACAAGGGGCATTGTGATCACAAAGCAGGGGTCACTGTGATCAGTAACGGGGTTTTGTGATCAGTAAGAATTGGCAATTTTGATCAGGAAGTAAGGGGAATTGTGATCAGGAAGCAAGATTCATTGTGATTAGGAAGCAAAGAGCATTGTGAGCAGTAGGCAAGGGGTATTCTGATAATTTATCAAGGGTACTGTGATGTGTAAACAGGGGTCATTCTGATAAGTAAGCAGGGGCATTGTGATCAGGAAGAAAGCGGCATTGTGATCAGTAAGCACGGAATATTGTAATCACTATACAGGAGGGATTGTGATCAGAAACAGGGGTCATTATGATCAAGAACAAGCGGCAATGTGATCAGTAAAGAAGGGGTATTGTGATCACAAAGCAGGGGGCATTGTGATCAGGAAAAAAGGGGCATTTTGAGCAGAAAGCAGGGAGCATTGTAATCACTAATGAAGGGGTTTGTGATCACAACAAGTGTCATTATGATCAAGAGCAAGTGGCATTGTGATCACAAAGCAGGGGGCATTGTGATCAGTAAGGATGGTGAATTGTGAACAGGAAATAGCGGAATTGTGATCACGAAGCAAGAGGTATTGTGATCAGGAAGTAAAGGGCATTGTGATCAATACGCAAGGGTATTGTGATCAACGAAGAACGCGTACTGCATGTGTAAACAGTGGGCAATGTGATCAGGAAGAAAGGGACATTGTGAGTAGTAAGCAGGGAGCATTGTAATCATTCATCAGGGGGTATTGTGATCAGAAACAGGGTTCATTATGATCAAGAACAAGCGGCATTGTGATCAGTAAAAAAGGGTCATTGTGATCACAAAGCAGGGGCATTGTGATCAGTAACAGGGGGTATTGTGAACAGTAAGGATGGGGGATTGTGATCAGGAAGTAACGGGAATGGAGATCAGGAAGCAAGAGGTATTGTGCTCAGGAGCAAAAGGCATTGTGTTCAGTAGGCAAGGGGTATTGTGATGTGTAAACAGGGGACATTCTGAAAAGTAAGCAGGGGTCATTGTGATCATTAAAAGGGGGAATTTTGATAAGGAATAAAGGGGCATTTTGACCAGTAAGCAGGGAGCATTGTAATCACTTATTGGGTGGTATTGTGATCACAAACATGGGCCATTATGATTAAGAACAAGGTGCATTGTGATCACAAAGCAGGGGGCATTGTCATCAGTAACAGGGGGCATTGTGATCACTAAGGATGGGGGATTGTGATCAAGAAGCACGGGGAATTTTGATCAGGAAGCAAAGGGCATTGTGACCAGTAGGCAAGGCGTATTGCGATCAGGGAACAAGGGGTAATGTGATGTGTGAAGACGGGGCATTCTGATAAGCATGCAGGGGGCAATGTGATTTGGAAGAAAGGTGAATTGTGATCAGGAAGCAATGGGAATTGTGATCAGGAAACAACAGTTATTGTGATCAGGAAGCAAAGGGCATTGTGATCAGTAGGCAAGGGGTATTGTGATCAGTGAACAAGGTGTACGGTGATGTGTAAACAGGGGGCATTCTGATAACTAAGCAGGGAGCATTGTGGTAAGGAAGAAAGGGGCATTGTGATCAGTATGCAGGGAGCATTGTAATCATTCATCAGGGGGTATTGTGATCAGAAACAGGGTTCATTATGATCAAGAACAAGCGGCATTGTGATCAGTAAAGAAGGGTCACTGTGATCACAAAGCAGGGGCATTGTGATCAGTAACAGGGGTATTGTGATCAGGAAGCAAGGGTAATTGTGATCAGGAAGCAATAGTTATTGTTTTCAGGAAGCAAAGGGCATTGTGATCAGTAGGCAAGGGGAATTTTGATCAGTAAGCTGAGGTAATGTGATCAGGAAGCTAAGGGCATTGTGATGACTTGGGAAGGGATATTGTGATCAGTCAACAAGGGGTACTGTGATGTGTAAACAGGGGGCATTCTGAAAAGTCATCAGGCGCATTGTGATCAGAAAGAAAGGGCATTTTGACCAGTTACCAGGGAGCATTGTAATCACTAATTAGGTGGTATTTTGATCACAAACAGAGGTCATTATGATTAAGAACAAGGGGCATTGTAATCACAAAGCAAGGGGCATTGTGATCAGTAACAGTGGGTGTTGTGAACAGTAAGGATGGGGGATTGTGATCAGGAAGTAAGGGGAATTGAGATCAGGAAGCAAGATGTATTGTGCTCAGGAGCAAAAGGCATTGTGTTCAGTAGGCTAGGGGTATTGTGATGTGTAAACAGGGGACATTCTGAAAAGTAAGCAGGGGTCATTGTGATCATTAAAAGGGGGAATTTTGATCAGGAATAAAGGGGCATTTTGACCAGTAAGCAGGGAGCATTGTAATCACTAATTGGGTGGTATTGTGATCACAAACATGGGCCATTATGATTCAGAACAAGGGGCATTGTGATCACAAAGCAGGGGGCATTGTCATCAGTAACAGGGGGGCATTGTGATCACTAAGGATGGGGGATTGTGATCAGGAAGCAAGGGGAATTTTGATCAGGAAGGAAAGGGCATTGTGACGAGTAGGCAAGGCGTATTGCGATCAGGGAACAAGGGGTAACGTGATGTGTAAAGACGGGGCATTCTGATAAGCATGCAGGGGGCAATTTCATCACGAAGAAAGGTGAATTGTGATCAGGAAGCAAGGGGAATTGTGATCAGGAAGCCAGAGTTATTGTGATCAGGAAGCAAAGAGCATTGTGAGCAGTAGGCAAGGGGTATTGTGATCAGAGAACAAGGGGTACTGTGATGTGTAAACAGGGGGCATTCTGATAATTAAGCAGGGGCATTGTGATCAGGAGAAAAGGGGCATTTTGACCATTAAGCAGGGAGCATTGTAATTACTATTCAGGGTGCATTGTGACCACAAACAAGGGTCATTATGATCAAGAGCAAGGGGCATTGTGATCACAAAGCAGGGGGCATTGTGATCAGTAAAGATGGGGAATTGTGATCAGGAAGCAAGAGGGATTGTGATCAGGAAGCAAGGAGCATTGTGATCAGTAGGCAAGGGGTATTGTGATCAGTGAACAACGGGTACTGTGATGTGTAAACAGGGTGCATTCTGAAAAGTAAGCAGGGGGCGTTGTGATCAGGAAGAAAGGGTCATTGTGATCAGTAAGCAGGGAGCATTGTAATCACTAATCAGGGGTATTGTGATCAGAAACAGGGGTCTTCATGATCAAGAGCAAGGGGCACTCTGATCACAATGCAGTGGGCATTGTGATCAGTAAAGATGGGAGATTGTGATCAGGAAGCAAGGGGAATTGTGATCAGGAAGCAAGAGGGATTGTGATCAGGAAGCAAAGGCATTGTGATCAGTAGGCAAGGGGTATTGTGATCAGTGAACAAGGGGTACTGTGATGTGTAAACAGGGGGCATTCTGATAAGTAAGCAGTGGGCATTGTGATCAGGAAAAAAGGGGCATTGTGATCAGTAACTGGGTTATTGTGGTCAATAAGAATGTGGAGTTGTGAACAGGAAACAAAGGACATTGTGATCAATAGGCCAGTGGTATAATGATAGGTGAACAAGGGGTACTGTGATGTGTAAACTGGGGGCATTCTGATAAGTAAGCAGGTGTCATTGTGACCAGGAAGAAAGGGGCATTGTGATCAGTATGCAGGGAGCATTGTAATCACTAATCGGGGTATTGTGATAAAAAACAAGGGTCATTATGATCAAGAGCAAGGGGCTTTGTGATCACAAAGCCTGGGGCATTGTGCTCAGTTAGGATGTGTAATTGTGATCAGGAAGTAGGGGAATTGTGATCAGGAAGCAAGAGGTATTGTGATATGGAAGCAAAGGGCATTGTGATCAGTAGGCATGTGGTATTGTAATCAGAGAACAACGGGTACTGTGATGTGAAAACAGGGGGCATTGTGACCAGGAAGAAATGCCATCGTGATCAATTAGCAGGGATCACTTTAATCACTCATAAGGTGGTATTATGATCAGAAACATTGGTCATTATAAATAAGAACAAAGGGCATTGTGATCACAAAGCAGGGGGCATTTTCATCAGTAACAGGGGGCATTGTGATCAATAAGCATGAGGGATTGTGATCAGTAAGCCAGGGTAATTGTGATCAGGAAGCAAAGGGCATTGGGATCAGTACGCAAAGGGTATTGTGATCGGTGAACAAGGGGTACTGTGACGTGTAAACAGGGGATATTCTGAAAACAAAGCAGGCAGCATTGTGATCAGTAAAAGGGGGCACTGTGATCAGGAACAAACTGGCATTTTGACCAGTAAGCCGGGAGCATTGTAATCACTAATCAGGGGGTATTGTGATCAGAAACAGGGGTCATTATGATCAAGAACAAGCGGCATTGTGATCATTAAAGAACGGGCATTGTGATCACAAAGCAGGCGCTTTGTGATCATTAACGGGGGTATTGTGATCAGGAAGGAAGGGGAATTGTGATCAGGAAGCCAGAGGTATTGTGATCAGGAAGCAAAGGGCATTGTGATCAGTTGGCAAGGGGTATTGTGATCAGTGAACAAGGTGTACGGTGATGTGTAAACAGTGGGCATTCTGATAACTAAGCAGGGGTCTTTGTGGTAAGGAAGAAAGGGGTATAATGATCAGTATGCAGGGAGCATTGTAATCACTAAGGGTGAGGGAATGTGATTAGGAAGCAAGGAGAATTGTGATCATGAAGCAAAGGGCATTGGGATCAGTACGCAAAGGGTATTGTGATCGGTGAACAAGGGGTACTGTGACGTGTAAACAGGGGATATACTGAAAACAAAGCAGGCAGCATTGTGATCAGTAAAAGGGGGCACTGTGATCAGGAACAAACTGGCATTTTGATCAGTAAGCCGGGAGCATTGTGATCACTAATCAGGGGGCATTGTGATCAGAAACAGGCGTCATTATGATCGAGAACAAGTGGCATTGTGATCAGTAAAGAACGGGCATTGTGATCACTAAGCATGAGGGATTGTGATCAGTAAGCCAGGGTAATTGTGATCAGGAAGCAAAGGGCATTGTGATCAGTAGGCAAGGGGTATTGTGATCAGTGAACAAGGTGTATGGTGATGTGTAAACAGGGGGCATTCTGATAACTAAGCAGGGGGCATTGTGGTAAGGAAGAAAGGGGCATTGTGATCAGTATGCAGGGAGCATTGTAATCACTAAGGGTGAGGGAATGTGATTAGGAAGCAAGGAGAATTGTGATCATGAAGGAAAGGGCATTGGGATCAGTACGCAAAGGGTATAGTGATCGGTGAACAAGGGGTACTGTGACGTGTAAACAGGGGATATTCTGAAAACAAAGCAGGCAGCATTGTGATCAGTAAAAGGGGGCACTGTGATCAGGAACAAACTGGCATTTTGACCAGTAAGCCGGGAGCATTGTAATCACTAATCAGGGGGTATTGTGATCAGAAACAGGGGTCATTATGATCAAGAACAAGCGGCATTGTGATCATTAAAGAACGGGCATTGTGATCACAAAGCAGGCGCTTTGTGATCATTAACGGGGGTATTGTGATCAGGAAGGAAGGGGAATTGTGATCAGGAAGCCAGAGGTATTGTGATCAGGAAGCAAAGGGCATTGTGATCAGTTGGCAAGGGGTATTGTGATCAGTGAACAAGGGGTACTGTGAAGTGTAAACATTGGGCATTCTGAAAAGTAAGCAGTGGGCATTGTGATCAGTAAAAGGGGGCATTGTGATCAGGAACAAAGGGGCATTTTGACCAGTAAGCAGGGAGCATTATAATCACTAATTTGGGGGGATTGTGATCAAAAACAGGGGTCATTATGATTAAGAACAATGGTCATTGTGATCACAAAGCAGGGGCATTGTGATCATTAACAGGGGGCATAGTGATCCTTAAGGATGGGGGATTGTGATGAGGAAGCAAAGGGCATTGGCATCAGTAGGCAAGGGGTATTGTGATCGGTGAATAAGGGGTACTGTGGTCTGTAAGAATGGGATATTCTGAAAAGTATGCAGGATGCATTGTGATGAGAAAAGGGGGCATTGTGATCAGGAACAAATGGGCATTTTGAACAGTAAGCAGGGAGCATTGTAATCACTACTCAGGGGGAATTGTGATCAGAAACAGGGGTCATTATGATCAAGTACAAGCGACATTGTGATCAGTAAAGACGGAGCATTGTGATCACAATGCAGGGGCATTGTTATCATTAACGGGGGTATTGTGATCAGTAAGAATGGGGGATTGTGATCAGGAAATAAGGGGAATTGTGATCAGGAAGCAAGAGGCATCGTGATCAGGAACCAAAGGGCATTGTGAGCAGTAAGCACGGAATATTGTAATCACTAAACATGAGGTATTGTGATCAGAAACAGGGGTCATTATGATCAAGAACAAGCGGCATTGTGATCAGTAAAGAAGGGGCATTGTGATCACAAAGCAGGGGGCATTGTGATCAGTAAAAGGGGGCAGTGTGATCCGGAACAAAGGGGCATTTTGACCAGTAAGCAGGGAGCATTGTAATCACTAATCAGAGGGTATCGTGACCACAAACAAGGGTCATTATTATCAAGAGCAAGGGGCATTGCGATCAGGAAGAATGGGGGATTGTGATCAGGAACCCAGGGAATTGTGATGAGGAAGCAAGATATATTGTGATCAGGAAGCAAAGGGCATTGTGAGAAGTAGGCAAGGGGTATTGTGATCAGTGAACAAGGGGTACTGTGATGTGAAACAGGGGGCATTCTGAAAAGTAAGCAGGGGGCATTGTGGTCACTAAAAGGGGGCATTTTGATCAGGAAGAATGGGGCATTGTGATCAGTAAGCAGGGAGCATTCTAATCACTAATCAGGGGGTATTGTGATCAGAAACAAGGGGCATTATGGTCAAGAACAAGGGGCATTGTGATAAAAAAACAGGGGCATTGTGATCACAAAGCAGGGGTCACTGTGATCAGTAACGGGGTATTGTGATCAGTAAGAATGGGGGATTTTGATCAGGAAGTAAGGCGAATTGTGATCAGGAAGCAAGAGTCATTGTGATCAGGAAGCAAAGAGCATTGTGAGCAGTAGGCAAGGGGTATTGTGATAATTGATCAAGGGTACTGTGATGTGTAAACAGGGGGCATTCTGATAAGTAAGCAGGGGCATTGTGATCAGGAACAAAGCGGCATTGTGATCAGTAAGCACGGAATATTGTAATCACTATACAGGAGGTATTGTGATCAGAAACAGGGGTTATTATGATCAAGAACAAGCGGCAATGTGATCAGTAAGAAGGGGTACTGTGATCACAAAGCAGGGGGCATTGTGATCAGGAAAAAAGGGGCATTTTGAGCAGAAAGCAGGGAGCATTGTAATCACTAATGAAGGGGTTTGTGATCACAACAAGTGTCATTATGATCAAGAGCAAGTGGCATTGTGATCACAAAGCAGGGGGCATTGTGATCAGTAAGGATGGGGAATTGTGAACAGGAAATTGCAGAATTGTGATCACGAAGCAAGAGGTATTGTGATCAGGAAGCAAAGGGCATTGTGATCAGTACGCAAGGGGTATTGTGATCAATGAAGAACGCGTACTGCATGTGTAAACAGGGGACAATGTGATCAGGAAGAAAGGGACATTGTGAGTAGTAAGCAGGGAGCATTGTAATCATTCATCAGGGTGTATTGTGATCAGAAACAGGGTTCATTATGATCAAGAACAAGCGGCATTGTGATCAGTAAAAAAGGGTCATTGTGATCACAAAGCAGGGACATTGTGATCAGTAACAGGGGGTATTGTGAACAGTAAGGATGGGGGATTGTGATCAGGAAGTAACGGGAATGGAGATCAGGAAGCAATAGTTATTGTTTTCAGGAAGCAAAGGGCATTGTGATCAGTAGGCAAGGGGTATTTTGATCAGGAAGCTTAGGTAATGTGATCAGGAAGCTAAGTGCATTGTGATCACTTGGGAAGGGATATTGTGATCAGTCAACAAGGGGTACTGTGATGTGTAAACAGGGGGCATTCTGAAAAGTCACCAGGAGCATTGTGATCATAAAGAAAGGGGCATTTTGACCAGTTACCAGGGAGCATTGTAATCACTAATTAGGTGGTATTTTGATCACAAACAGGGGTCATTATGATTAAGAACAAGGGGCATTGTAATCACAAAGCAAGGGGCATTGTGATCAGTAACAGGGGGTATTGTGAACAGTAAGGATGGGGGATTGTGATCAGGAAGTAACGGGAATGGAGATCAGGAAGCAAGAGGTATTGTGCTCAGGAGCAAAAGGCATTGTGTTCAGTAGGCAAGGGGTATTGTGATGTGTAAACAGGGGACATTCTGAAAAGTAAGCAGGGGTCATTGTGATCATTAAAAGGGGGAATTTTGATCAGGAATAAAGGGGCATTTTGACCAGTAAGCAGGGAGCATTGTAATCACTTATTGGGTGGTATTGTGATCACAAACATGGGCCATTATGATTAAGAACAAGGTGCATTGTGATCACAAAGCAGGGGGCATTGTCATCAGTAACAGGGGGCATTGTGATCACTAAGGATGGGGGATTGTGATCAAGAAGCACGGGGAATTTTGATCAGGAAGCAAAGGGCATTGTGACCAGTAGGCAAGGCGTATTGCGATCAGGGAACAAGGGGTAATGTGATGTGTGAAGACGGGGCATTCTGATAAGCATGCAGGGGGCAATGTGATTTGGAAGAAAGGTGCATTGTGATCAGGAAGCAAGGGGAATTGTGATCAGGAAACAACAGTTATTGTGATCAGGAAGCAGAGGGCATTGTGATCAGTAGGCAAGGGGTATTGTGATCAGTGAACAAGGTGTACGGTGATGTGTAAACAGGGGGCATTCTGATAACTAAGCAGGGAGCATTGTGGTAAGGAAGAAAGGGGCATTGTGATCAGTATGCAGGGAGCATTGTAATCATTCATCAGGGGGTATTGTGATCAGAAACAGGGTTCATTATGATCAAGAACAAGCGGCATTGTGATCAGTAAAGAAGGGTCACTGTGATCACAAAGCAGGGGCATTGTGATCAGTAACAGGGGTATTGTGATCAGGAAGCAAGGGTAATTGTGATCAGGAAGCAATAGTTATTGTTTTCAGGAAGCAAAGGGCATTGTGATCAGTAGGCAAGGGGTATTTTGATCAGGAAGCTTAGGTAATGTGATCAGGAAGCTAAGGGCATTGTGATGACTTGGGAAGGGATATTGTGATCAGTCAACAAGGGGTACTGTGATGTGTAAACAGGGGGCATTCTGAAAAGTCATCAGGCGCATTGTGATCAGAAAGAAAGGGCATTTTGACCAGTTACCAGGGAGCATTGTAATCACTAATTAGGTGGTATTTTGATCACAAACAGAGGTCATTATGATTAAGAACAAGGGGCATTGTAATCACAAAGCAAGGGGCATTGTGATCAGTAACAGTGGGTGTTGTGAACAGTAAGGATGGGGGATTGTGATCAGGAAGTAAGGGGAATTGAGATCAGGAAGCAAGAGGTATTGTGCTCAGGAGCAAAAGGCATTGTGTTCAGTAGGCTAGGGGTATTGTGATGTGTAAACAGGGGACATTCTGAAAAGTAAGCAGGGGTCATTGTGATCATTAAAAGGGGGAATTTTGATCAGGAATAAAGGGGCATTTTGACCAGTAAGCAGGGAGAATTGTAATCACTAATTGGGTGGTATTGTGATCACAAACATGGGCCATTATGATTCAGAACAAGGGGCATTGTGATCACAAAGCAGGGGGCATTGTCATCAGTAACAGGGGGGCATTGTGATCACTAAGGATGGGGGATTGTGATCAGGAAGCAAGGGGAATTTTGATCAGGAAGGAAAGGGCATTGTGACGAGTAGGCAAGGCGTATTGCGATCAGGGAACAAGGGGTAACGTGATGTGTAAAGACGGGGCATTCTGATAAGCATGCAGGGGGCAATTTCATCACGAAGAAAGGTGAATTGTGATCAGGAAGCAAGGGGAATTGTGATCAGGAAGCCAGAGTTATTGTGATCATTAAGCAAAGAGCATTGTGAGCAGTAGGCAAGGGGTATTGTGATCAGAGAACAAGGGGTACTGTGATGTGTAAACAGGGGGCATTCTGATAATTAAGCAGGGGCATTGTGATCAGGAGAAAAGGGGCATTTTGACCATTAAGCAGGGAGCATTGTAATTACTATTCAGGGTGCATTGTGACCACAAACAAGGGTCATTATGATCAAGAGCAAGGGGCATTGTGATCACAAAGCAGGGGGCATTGTGATCAGTAAAGATGGGGAATTGTGATCAGGAAGCAAGAGGGATTGTGATCAGGAAGCAAGGGGCATTGTGATCAGTAGGCAAGGGGTATTGTGATCAGTGAACAACGGGTACTGTGATGTGTAAACAGGGTGCATTCTGAAAAGTAAGCAGGGGGCGTTGTGATCAGGAAGAAAGGGTCATTGTGATCAGTAAGCAGGGAGCATTGTAATCACTAATCAGGGGTATTGTGATCAGAAACAGGGGTCTTCATGATCAAGAGCAAGGGGCACTCTGATCACAATGCAGTGGGCATTGTGATCAGTAAAGATGGGAGATTGTGATCAGGAAGCAAGGGGAATTGTGATCAGGAAGCAAGAGGGATTGTGATCAGGAAGCAAAGGCATTGTGATCAGTAGGCAAGGGGTATTGTGATCAGTGAACAAGGGGTACTGTGATGTGTAAACAGGGGGCATTCTGATAAGTAAGCAGTGGGCATTGTGATCAGGAAAAAAGGGGCATTGTGATCAGTAACTGGGTTATTGTGGTCAATAAGAATGTGGAGTTGTGAACAGGAAACAAAGGACATTGTGATCAATAGGCCAGTGGTATAATGATAGGTGAACAAGGGGTACTGTGATGTGTAAACTGGGGGCATTCTGATAAGTAAGCAGGGGTCATTGAGACCAAGGAAGAAAGGGGCATTGTGATCAGTATGCAGGGAGCATTGTAATCACTAATCGGGGTATTGTGATAAAAAACAAGGGTCATTATGATCAAGAGCAAGGGGCTTTGTGATCACAAAGCCTGGGGCATTGTGCTCAGTTAGGATGTGTAATTGTGATCAGGAAGTAGGGGAATTGTGATCAGGAAGCAAGAGGTATTGTGATATGGAAGCAAAGGGCATTGTGATCAGTAGGCATGTGGTATTGTAATCAGAGAAAAACGGGTACTGTGATGTGAAAACAGGGGGCATTGTGACCAGGAAGAAATGCCATCGTGATCAATTAGCAGGGATCAATTTAATCACTCATAAGGTGGTATTATGATCAGAAACATTGGTCATTATAAATAAGAACAAAGGACATTGTGATCACAAAGCAGGGGGCATTTTCATCAGTAACAGGGGGCATTGTGATCAATAAGCATGAGGGATTGTGATCAGTAAGCCAGGGTAATTGTGATCAGGAAGCAAAGGGCATTGGGATCAGTACGCAAAGGGTATTGTGATCGGTGAACAAGGGGTACTGTGACGTGTAAACAGGGGATATTCTGAAAACAAAGCAGGCAGCATTGTGATCAGTAAAAGGGGGCACTGTGATCAGGAACAAACTGGCATTTTGACCAGTAAGCCGGGAGCATTGTAATCACTAATCAGGGGGTATTGTGATCAGAAACAGGGGTCATTATGATCAAGAACAAGCGGCATTGTGATCATTAAAGAACGGGCATTGTGATCACAAAGCAGGCGCTTTGTGATCATTAACGGGGGTATTGTGATCAGGAAGGAAGGGGAATTGTGATCAGGAAGCCAGAGGTATTGTGATCAGGAAGCAAAGGGCATTGTGATCAGTTGGCAAGGGGTATTGTGATCAGTGAACAAGGTGTACGGTGATGTGTAAACAGTGGGCATTCTGATAACTAAGCAGGGGTCTTTGTGGTAAGGAAGAAAGGGGTATAATGATCAGTATGCAGGGAGCATTGTAATCACTAAGGGTGAGGGAATGTGATTAGGAAGCAAGGAGAATTGTGATCATGAAGCAAAGGGCATTGGGATCAGTACGCAAAGGGTATTGTGATCGGTGAACAAGGGGTACTGTGACGTGTAAACAGGGGATATTCTGAAAACAAAGCAGGCAGCATTGTGATCAGTAAAAGGGGGCACTGTGATCAGGAACAAACTGGCCTTTTGATCAGTAAGCCGGGAGCATTGTGATCACTAATCAGGGGGTATTGTGATCAGAAACAGGCGTCATTATGATCGAGAACAAGTGGCATTGTGATCAGTAAAGAACGGGCATTGTGATCACTAAGCATGAGGGATTGTGATCAGTAAGCCAGGGTAATTGTGATCAGGAAGCAAAGGGCATTGTGATCAGTAGGCAAGGGGTATTGTGATCAGTGAACAAGGTGTATGGTGATGTGTAAACTGGGGGCATTCTGATAACTAAGCAGGGGGCATTGTGGTAAGGAAGAAAGGGGCATTGTGATCAGTATGCAGGGAGCATTGTAATCACTAAGGGTGAGGGAATGTGATTAGGAAGCAAGGAGAATTGTGATCATGAAGGAAAGGGCATTGGGATCAGTACGCAAAGGGTATAGTGATCGGTGAACAAGGGGTACTGTGACGTGTAAACAGGGGATATTCTGAAAACAAAGCAGGCAGCATTGTGATCAGTAAAAGGGGGCACTGTGATCAGGAACAAACTGGCATTTTGACCAGTAAGCCGGGAGCATTGTAATCACTAATCAGGGGGTATTGTGATCAGAAACAGGGGTCATTATGATCAAGAACAAGCGGCATTGTGATCATTAAAGAACGGGCATTGTGATCACAAAGCAGGCGCTTTGTGATCATTAACGGGGGTATTGTGATCAGGAAGGAAGGGGAATTGTGATCAGGAAGCCAGAGGTATTGTGATCAGGAAGCAAAGGGCATTGTGATCAGTTGGCAAGGGGTATTGTGATCAGTGAACAAGGGGTACTGTGAAGTGTAAACATTGGGCATTCTGAAAAGTAAGCAGTGGGCATTGTGATCAGTAAAAGGGGGCATTGTGATCAGGAACAAAGGGGCATTTTGACCAGTAAGCAGGGAGCATTATAATCACTAATTTGGGGGGATTGTGATCAAAAACAGGGGTCATTATGATTAAGAACAATGGTCATTGTGATCACAAAGCAGGGGCATTGTGATCATTAACAGGGGGCATACTGATCCTTAAGGATGGGGGATTGTGATGAGGAAGCAAAGGGCATTGGCATCAGTAGGCAAGGGGTATTGTGATCGGTGAATAAGGGGTACTGTGGTCTGTAAGAATGGGATATTCTGAAAAGTATGCAGGATGCATTGTGATGAGAAAAGGGGGCATTGTGATCAGGAACAAATGGGCATTTTGAACAGTAAGCAGGGAGCATTGTAATCACTACTCAGGGGGAATTGTGATCAGAAACAGGGGTCATTATGATCAAGTACAAGCGACATTGTGATCAGTAAAGACGGAGCATTGTGATCACAATGCAGGGGCATTGTTATCATTAACGGGGGTATTGTGATCAGTAAGAATGGGGGATTGTGATCAGGAAATAAGGGGAATTGTGATCAGGAAGCAAGAGGCATTGTGATCAGGAACCAAAGGGCATTGTGAGCAGTAAGCACGGAATATTGTAATCACTAAACTTGAGGTATTGTGATCAGAAACAGGGGTCATTATGATCAAGAACAAGCGGCATTGTGATCAGTAAAGAAGGGGCATTGTGATCACAAAGCAGGGGGCATTGTGATCAGTAAAAGGGGGCAGTGTGATCCGGAACAAAGGGGCATTTTGACCAGTAAGCAGGGAGCATTGTAATCACTAATCAGAGGGTATCGTGACCACAAACAAGGGTCATTATTATCAAAAGCAAGGGGCATTGCGATCAGGAAGAATGGGGGATTGTGATCAGGAACCCAGGGAATTGTGATGAGGAAGCAAGATATATTGTGATCAGGAAGCAAAGGGCATTGTGAGAAGTAGGCAAGGGGTATTGTGATCAGTGAACAAGGGGTACTGTGATGTGAAACAGGGGGCATTCTGAAAAGTAAGCAGGGGGCATTGTGGTCACTAAAAGGGGGCATTTTGATCAGGAAGAATGGGGCATTGTGATCAGTAAGCAGGGAGCATTCTAATCACTAATCAGGGGGTATTGTGATCAGAAACAAGGGGCATTATGGTCAAGAACAAGGGGCATTGTGATAAAAAAACAGGGGCATTGTGATCACAAAGCAGGGGTCACTGTGATCAGTAACGGGGTATTGTGATCAGTAAGAATGGGGGATTTTGATCAGGAAGTAAGGGGAATTGTGATCAGGAAGCAAGAGTCATTGTGATCAGGAAGCAAAGAGCATTGTGAGCAGTAGGCAAGGGGTATTGTGATAATTGATCAAGGGTACTGTGATGTGTAAACAGGGGGCATTCTGATAAGTAAGCAGGGGCATTCTGATCAGGAAGAAAGCGGCATTGTGATCAGTAAGCACGGAATATTGTAATCACTATACAGGAGGTATTGTGATCAGAAACAGGGGTCATTATGATCAAGAACAAGCGGCAATGTGATCAGTAAGAAGGGGTACTGTGATCACAAAGCAGGGGGCATTGTGATCAGGAAAAAAGGGGCATTTTGAGCAGAAAGCAGGGAGCATTGTAATCACTAATGAAGGGGTTTGTGATCACAACAAGTGTCATTATGATCAAGAGCAAGTGGCATTGTGATCACAAAGCAGGGGGCATTGTGATCAGTAAGGATGGGGAATTGTGAACAGTAAATAGCAGAATTGTGATCACGAAGCAAGAGGTATTGTGATCAGGAAGCAAAGGGCATTGTGATCAGTACGCAAGGGGTATTGTGATCAATGAAGAATGTGTACTGCATGTGTAAACAGGGGGCAATGTGATCATGAAGAAAGGGACATTGTGAGTAGTAAGCAGGGAGCATTGTAATCATTCATCAGGGGGTATTTTGATCAGAAACAGGGTTCATTATGATCAAGAACAAGCGGCATTGTGATCAGTAAAAAAGGGTCATTGTGATCACAAAGCAGGGGCATTGTGATCAGTAACAGGGGTATTGTGATCAGGAAGCAAGGGGAATTGTATTCAGGAAGCAATAGTTATTGTTTTCAGGAAGCAAAGGTCATTGTGATCAGTAGGCAAGGGGAATTTTGATCAGGAAGCTGAGTGCATTGTGATCACTTGGGAAGGGATATTGTGATCAGTCAACAAGGGGTACTGTGATGTGCAAACAGGGGGCATTCTGAAAAGTCACCAGGCGCATTGTGATCAGAAAGAAAGGGGCATTTTGACCAGTTACCAGGGAGCATTGTAATCACTAATTAGGTGGTATTTTGATCACAAACAGGGGTCATTATGATTAAGAACAAGGGGCATTGTAATCACAAAGCAAGGGGCATTGTGATCAGTAACAGGGGGTATTGTGAACAGTAAGGATGGGGGATTGTGATCAGGAAGTAACGGGAATGGAGATCAGGAAGCAAGAGGTATTGTGCTCAGGAGCAAAAGGCATTGTGTTCAGTAGGCAAGGGGTATTGTGATGTGTAAACAGGGGACATTCTGAAAAGTAACCAGGGGTCATTGTGATCATTAAAAGGGGGAATTTTGATCAGGAATAAAGGGGCATTTTGACCAGTAAGCAGGGAGCATTGTAATCACTTATTGGGTGGTATTGTGATCACAAACATGGGCCATTATGATTAAGAACAAGGTGCATTGTGATCACAAAGCAGGGGGCATTGTCATCAGTAACAGGGGGCATTGTGATCACTAAGGATGGGGGATTGTGATCAAGAAGCACGGGGAATTTTGATCAGGAAGCAAAGGGCATTGTGACCAGTAGGCAAGGCGTATTGCGATCAGGGAACAAGGGGTAATGTGATGTGTGAAGACGGGGCATTCTGATAAGCATGCAGGGGGCAATGTGATTTGGAAGAAAGGTGAATTGTGATCAGGAAGCAAGGGGAATTGTGATCAGGAAACAACAGTTATTGTGATCAGGAAGCAGAGGGCATTGTGATCAGTAGGCAAGGGGTATTGTGATCAGTGAACAAGGTGTACGGTGATGTGTAAACAGGGGGCATTCTGATAACTAAGCAGGGAGCATTGTGGTAAGGAAGAAAGGGGCATCGTGATCAGTATGCAGGGAGCATTGTAATCATTCATCAGGGGGTATTGTGATCAGAAACAGGGTTCATTATGATCAAGAACAAGCGGCATTGTGATCAGTAAAGAAGGGTCACTGTGATCACAAAGCAGGGGCATTGTGATCAGTAACAGGGGTATTGTGATCAGGAAGCAAGGGTAATTGTGATCAGGAAGCAATAGTTATTGTTTTCAGGAAGCAAAGGGCATTGTGATCAGTAGGCAAGGGGAATTTTGATCAGTAAGCTGAGGTAATGTGATCAGGAAGCTAAGGGCATTGTGATGACTTGGGAAGGGATATTGTGATCAGTCAACAAGGGGTACTGTGATGTGTAAACAGGGGGCATTCTGAAAAGTCATCAGGCGCATTGTGATCAGAAAGAAAGGGCATTTTGACCAGTTACCAGGGAGCATTGTAATCACTAATTAGGTGGTATTTTGATCACAAACAGAGGTCATTATGATTAAGAACAAGGGGCATTGTAATCACAAAGCAAGGGGCATTGTGATCAGTAACAGTGGGTGTTGTGAACAGTAAGGATGGGGGATTGTGATCAGGAAGTAAGGGGAATTGAGATCAGGAAGCAAGATGTATTGTGCTCAGGAGCAAAAGGCATTGTGTTCAGTAGGCTAGGGGTATTGTGATGTGTAAACAGGGGACATTCTGAAAAGTAAGCAGGGGTCATTGTGATCATTAAAAGGGGGAATTTTGATCAGGAATAAAGGGGCATTTTGACCAGTAAGCAGGGAGCATTGTAATCACTAATTGGGTGGTATTGTGATCACAAACATGGGCCATTATGATTCAGAACAAGGGGCATTGTGATCACAAAGCAGGGGGCATTGTCATCAGTAACAGGGGGGCATTGTGATCACTAAGGATGGGGGATTGTGATCAGGAAGCAAGGGGAATTTTGATCAGGAAGGAAAGGGCATTGTGACGAGTAGGCAAGGCGTATTGCGATCAGGGAACAAGGGGTAACGTGATGTGTAAAGACGGGGCATTCTGATAAGCATGCAGGGGGCAATTTCATCACGAAGAAAGGTGAATTGTGATCAGGAAGCAAGGGGAATTGTGATCAGGAAGCCAGAGTTATTGTGATCATTAAGCAAAGAGCATTGTGAGCAGTAGGCAAGGGGTATTGTGATCAGAGAACAAGGGGTACTGTGATGTGTAAACAGGGGGCATTCTGATAATTAAGCAGGGGCATTGTGATCAGGAGAAAAGGGGCATTTTGACCATTAAGCAGGGAGCATTGTAATTACTATTCAGGGTGCATTGTGACCACAAACAAGGGTCATTATGATCAAGAGCAAGGGGCATTGTGATCACAAAGCAGGGGGCATTGTGATCAGTAAAGATGGGGAATTGTGATCAGGAAGCAAGAGGGATTGTGATCAGGAAGCAAGGGGCATTGTGATCAGTAGGCAAGGGGTATTGTGATCAGTGAACAACGGGTACTGTGATGTGTAAACAGGGTGCATTCTGAAAAGTAAGCAGGGGGCGTTGTGATCAGGAAGAAAGGGTCATTGTGATCAGTAAGCAGGGAGCATTGTAATCACTAATCAGGGGTATTGTGATCAGAAACAGGGGTCTTCATGATCAAGAGCAAGGGGCACTCTGATCACAATGCAGTGGGCATTGTGATCAGTAAAGATGGGAGATTGTGATCAGGAAGCAAGGGGAATTGTGATCAGGAAGCAAGAGGGATTGTGATCAGGAAGCAAAGGCATTGTGATCAGTAGGCAAGGGGTATTGTGATCAGTGAACAAGGGGTACTGTGATGTGTAAACAGGGGGCATTCTGATAAGTAAGCAGTGGGCATTGTGATCAGGAAAAAAGGGGCATTGTGATCAGTAACTGGGTTATTGTGGTCAATAAGAATGTGGAGTTGTGAACAGGAAACAAAGGACATTGTGATCAATAGGCCAGTGGTATAATGATAGGTGAACAAGGGGTACTGTGATGTGTAAACTGGGGGCATTCTGATAAGTAAGCAGGGTTCATTGAGACCAGGAAGAAAGGGGCATTGTGATCAGTATGCAGGGAGCATTGTAATCACTAATCGGGGTATTGTGATAAAAAACAAGGGTCATTATGATCAAGAGCAAGGGGCTTTGTGATCACAAAGCCTGGGGCATTGTGCTCAGTTAGGATGTGTAATTGTGATCAGGAAGTAGGGGAATTGTGATCAGGAAGCAAGAGGTATTGTGATATGGAAGCAAAGGGCATTGTGATCAGTAGGCATGTGGTATTGTAATCAGAGAAAAACGGGTACTGTGATGTGAAAACAGGGGGCATTGTGACCAGGAAGAAATGCCATCGTGATCAATTAGCAGGGATCAATTTAATCACTCATAAGGTGGTATTATGATCAGAAACATTGGTCATTATAAATAAGAACAAAGGACATTGTGATCACAAAGCAGGGGGCATTTTCATCAGTAACAGGGGGCATTGTGATCAATAAGCATGAGGGATTGTGATCAGTAAGCCAGGGTAATTGTGATCAGGAAGCAAAGGGCATTGGGATCAGTACGCAAAGGGTATTGTGATCGGTGAACAAGGGGTACTGTGACGTGTAAACAGGGGATATTCTGAAAACAAAGCAGGCAGCATTGTGATCAGTAAAAGGGGGCACTGTGATCAGGAACAAACTGGCATTTTGACCAGTAAGCCGGGAGCATTGTAATCACTAATCAGGGGGTATTGTGATCAGAAACAGGGGTCATTATGATCAAGAACAAGCGGCATTGTGATCATTAAAGAACGGGCATTGTGATCACAAAGCAGGCGCTTTGTGATCATTAACGGGGGTATTGTGATCAGGAAGGAAGGGGAATTGTGATCAGGAAGCCAGAGGTATTGTGATCAGGAAGCAAAGGGCATTGTGATCAGTTGGCAAGGGGTATTGTGATCAGTGAACAAGGTGTACGGTGATGTGTAAACAGTGGGCATTCTGATAACTAAGCAGGGGTCTTTGTGGTAAGGAAGAAAGGAGTATAATGATCAGTATGCAGGGAGCATTGTAATCACTAAGGGTGAGGGAATGTGATTAGGAAGCAAGGAGAATTGTGATCATGAAGCAAAGGGCATTGGGATCAGTACGCAAAGGGTATTGTGATCGGTGAACAAGGGGTACTGTGACGTGTAAACAGGGGATATTCTGAAAACAAAGCAGGCAGCATTGTGATCAGTAAAAGGGGGCACTGTGATCAGGAACAAACTGGCCTTTTGATCAGTAAGCCGGGAGCATTGTGATCACTAATCAGGGGGTATTGTGATCAGAAACAGGCGTCATTATGATCGAGAACAAGTGGCATTGTGATCAGTAAAGAACGGGCATTGTGATCACTAAGCATGAGGGATTGTGATCAGTAAGCCAGGGTAATTGTGATCAGGAAGCAAAGGGCATTGTGATCAGTAGGCAAGGGGTATTGTGATCAGTGAACAAGGTGTATGGTGATGTGTAAACAGGGGGCATTCTGATAACTAAGCAGGGGGCATTGTGGTAAGGAAGAAAGGGGCATTGTGATCAGTATGCAGGGAGCATTGTAATCACTAAGGGTGAGGGAATGTGATTAGGAAGCAAGGAGAATTGTGATCATGAAGGAAAGGGCATTGGGATCAGTACGCAAAGGGTATAGTGATCGGTGAACAAGGGGTACTGTGACGTGTAAACAGGGGATATTCTGAAAACAAAGCAGGCAGCATTGTGATCAGTAAAAGGGGGCACTGTGATCAGGAACAAACTGGCATTTTGACCAGTAAGCCGGGAGCATTGTAATCACTAATCAGGGGGTATTGTGATCAGAAACAGGGGTCATTATGATCAAGAACAAGCGGCATTGTGATCATTAAAGAACGGGCATTGTGATCACAAAGCAGGCGCTTTGTGATCATTAACGGGGGTATTGTGATCAGGAAGGAAGGGGAATTGTGATCAGGAAGCCAGAGGTATTGTGATCAGGAAGCAAAGGGCATTGTGATCAGTTGGCAAGGGGTATTGTGATCAGTGAACAAGGGGTACTGTGAAGTGTAAACATTGGGCATTCTGAAAAGTAAGCAGTGGGCATTGTGATCAGTAAAAGGGGGCATTGTGATCAGGAACAAAGGGGCATTTTGACCAGTAAGCAGGGAGCATTATAATCACTAATTTGGGGGGATTGTGATAAAAAACAGGGGTCATTATGATTAAGAACAATGGTCATTGTGATCACAAAGCAGGGGCATTGTGATCATTAACAGGGGGCATACTGATCCTTAAGGATGGGGGATTGTGATGAGGAAGCAAAGGGCATTGGCATCAGTAGGCAAGGGGTATTGTGATCGGTGAATAAGGGGTACTGTGGTCTGTAAGAATGGGATATTCTGAAAAGTATGCAGGATGCATTGTGATGAGAAAAGGGGGCATTGTGATCAGGAACAAATGGGCATTTTGAACAGTAAGCAGGGAGCATTGTAATCACTACTCAGGGGGAATTGTGATCAGAAACAGGGGTCATTATGATCAAGTACAAGCGACATTGTGATCAGTAAAGACGGAGCATTGTGATCACAATGCAGGGGCATTGTTATCATTAACGGGGGTATTGTGATCAGTAAGAATGGGGGATTGTGATCAGGAAATAAGGGGAATTGTGATCAGGAAGCAAGAGGCATTGTGATCAGGAACCAAAGGGCATTGTGAGCAGTAAGCACGGAATATTGTAATCACTAAACTTGAGGTATTGTGATCAGAAACAGGGGTCATTATGATCAAGAACAAGCGGCATTGTGATCAGTAAAGAAGGGGCATTGTGATCACAAAGCAGGGGGCATTGTGATCAGTAAAAGGGGGCAGTGTGATCCGGAACAAAGGGGCATTTTGACCAGTAAGCAGGGAGCATTGTAATCACTAATCAGAGGGTATCGTGACCACAAACAAGGGTCATTATTATCAAGAGCAAGGGGCATTGCGATCAGGAAGAATGGGGGATTGTGATCAGGAACCCAGGGAATTGTGATGAGGAAGCAAGATATATTGTGATCAGGAAGCAAAGGGCATTGTGAGAAGTAGGCAAGGGGTATTGTGATCAGTGAACAAGGGGTACTGTGATGTGAAACAGGGGGCATTCTGAAAAGTAAGCAGGGGGCATTGTGGTCACTAAAAGGGGGCATTTTGATCAGGAAGAATGGGGCATTGTGATCAGTAAGCAGGGAGCATTCTAATCACTAATCAGGGGGTATTGTGATCAGAAACAAGGGGCATTATGGTCAAGAACAAGGGGCATTGTGATAAAAAAACAGGGGCATTGTGATCACAAAGCAGGGGTCACTGTGATCAGTAACGGGGTATTGTGATCAGTAAGAATGGGGGATTTTGATCAGGAAGTAAGGGGAATTGTGATCAGGAAGCAAGAGTCATTGTGATCAGGAAGCAAAGAGCATTGTGAGCAGTAGGCAAGGGGTATTGTGATAATTGATCAAGGGTACTGTGATGTGTAAACAGGGGGCATTCTGATAAGTAAGCAGGGGCATTCTGATCAGGAAGAAAGCGGCATTGTGATCAGTAAGCACGGAATATTGTAATCACTATACAGGAGGTATTGTGATCAGAAACAGGGGTCATTATGATCAAGAACAAGCGGCAATGTGATCAGTAAGAAGGGGTACTGTGATCACAAAGCAGGGGGCATTGTGATCAGGAAAAAAGGGGCATTTTGAGCAGAAAGCAGGGAGCATTGTAATCACTAATGAAGGGGTTTGTGATCACAACAAGTGTCATTATGATCAAGAGCAAGTGGCATTGTGATCACAAAGCAGGGGGCATTGTGATCAGTAAGGATGGGGAATTGTGAACAGTAAATAGCAGAATTGTGATCACGAAGCAAGAGGTATTGTGATCAGGAAGCAAAGGGCATTGTGATCAGTACGCAAGGGGTATTGTGATCAATGAAGAATGTGTACTGCATGTGTAAACAGGGGGCAATGTGATCATGAAGAAAGGGACATTGTGAGTAGTAAGCAGGGAGCATTGTAATCATTCATCAGGGGGTATTTTGATCAGAAACAGGGTTCATTATGATCAAGAACAAGCGGCATTGTGATCAGTAAAAAAGGGTCATTGTGATCACAAAGCAGGGGCATTGTGATCAGTAACAGGGGTATTGTGATCAGGAAGCAAGGGGAATTGTATTCAGGAAGCAATAGTTATTGTTTTCAGGAAGCAAAGGTCATTGTGATCAGTAGGCAAGGGGAATTTTGATCAGGAAGCTGAGTGCATTGTGATCACTTGGGAAGGGATATTGTGATCAGTCAACAAGGGGTACTGTGATGTGCAAACAGGGGGCATTCTGAAAAGTCACCAGGCGCATTGTGATCAGAAAGAAAGGGGCATTTTGACCAGTTACCAGGGAGCATTGTAATCACTAATTAGGTGGTATTTTGATCACAAACAGGGGTCATTATGATTAAGAACAAGGGGCATTGTAATCACAAAGCAAGGGGCATTGTGATCAGTAACAGGGGGTATTGTGAACAGTAAGGATGGGGGATTGTGATCAGGAAGTAACGGGAATGGAGATCAGGAAGCAAGAGGTATTGTGCTCAGGAGCAAAAGGCATTGTGTTCAGTAGGCAAGGGGTATTGTGATGTGTAAACAGGGGACATTCTGAAAAGTAACCAGGGGTCATTGTGATCATTAAAAGGGGGAATTTTGATCAGGAATAAAGGGGCATTTTGACCAGTAAGCAGGGAGCATTGTAATCACTAATTGGGTGGTATTGTGATCACAAACATGGGCCATTATGTTTAAGAACAAGGTGCATTGTGATCACAAAGCAGGGGGCATTGTCATCAGTAACAGGGGGCATTGTGATCACTAAGGATGGGGGATTGTGATCAAGAAGCACGGGGAATTTTGATCAGGAAGCAAAGGGCTGTGTGACCAGTAGGCAAGGCGTATTGCGATCAGGGAACAAGGGGTAACGTGATGTGTGAAGACGGGGCATTCTGATAAGCATGCAAGGGGCAATGTGATTTGGAAGAAAGGTGAATTGTGATCAGGAAACAACAGTTATTGTGATCAGGAAGCA